>JANHZT010006212.1:189076-200996 GCA_032468215.1 Stegonotus admiraltiensis
AAAAACAGGCCTACCGAGCCCGCTGTGCCATCACGTGCCAAAAGCGAGGGAAGCATGGGGGGGTCACGCACACATATACGGGGGTGGGGTGCATAGAATTATGGGTGTGGGCACTCACGTGTGCAACCCCCGCTTTTGCACGCGATGGCAAAAAGGTTCGCCATCACTGAGATAAGATATCACTGTCATATAGTGGAGATGGCATTTCACAACTTAATTCAAGGAGAGATCCATCCTAGAATTAAGGAGAAATTTCCTGACAGTTAGAACAATTAATCATTTGAACGAGTTGCCTCCAGAAGTTGTAGGTGCTCCAACACAAGAGGTTTTTAAGAAGAGATTGGATAACAATTTGTCTGAAGGATTTCCTGCCTGATCAGTGGTTGGACCAGAAGACCACCAAGATACCATACCTTCCAACTCTGTTACTCTGCTATTCTTATTCTGTTATTCTTTCTTTCTGATGAATCCAACTATCAGCCATGGGTAGAACCAAATAAATAAGAGATACTAAATTATTTCCAAAGTTGCATTTCACATCAAAATTGTAATAGGATATTTATTATATCAGCCACATGGATTATATTGTACTTCTTGTACACTTGAGTTTGACCCAAGCTCTGTCACTTAGATGAACACAGTGATTATCCATATAGTTCGATATGGCTCAGCAATAAACACTTTTCTCTTCATTTTCCCAAGAAACACTAAGTTGGCTGTGTTGCAATTTTCTACTTTACTAAAGATCAATAAACGTAATGCAATGCCTGTGAATAAATACATAACATATATTACATGAAGCAATATTTTACAATTTAGGAGATTCACATTTCTCTTTTCCCTGGATGGGTCTGGTACATACAATAATCACAAACTAATCACAAACTGTCCACAGTGTTCATCACCTATAAATTTTGGCAATCAAAAAGTTTCAGTGGAGTAAGGGGGGAAAAATTGACTGTTATTTGCAAGGCAAAAGAGAATGCAAGCAATTTCAATATTGGATGGATTATATGAAGGCAATAAATAAAGAAGCCTCTGAATTTAGAGACAGCTGTTCTGGCATGAGATAAACCAGTATTGAATAAACACAAATTAACTTCCAATTCAGAAGTCATTGAGGGCGTAGGCAATTGGATATGAAAGCTGTGCAAGTTTGAATCAAATAAATTAAACTTTGAGAGGTAGTGAGCAGCCCATTTCTCATAAATCTATGAATTAGTGCTTTGCTCTCTCTTGAGCACATGCACATATGAATAATAAGACAGCTTTTGGAATTAGAAGCTTATTGACCACAAAATGTTCCTTCCCTCACAAACTGTTTCCTTGTTAACTTTATTACGTATACTCCATTAAAGCAACTCCTCGAAGCTCATCCTTCCCTTTGCCAACTCTCCCCTGCCTAAAAATAGTTTGGCTTCTTCTGAATTCCTGGAGATCCTTCAGATGGTAAGAAATTTAGCAGAGTTACTCCCCGACTATGAAATTATGCTTCTGATCAAGCATACTTCTATAGATTTGATGACTCATTGGTTCATACTCTCTACCCAGGAAAGGGGAGTGAAAATTCATTTGTGGGAAATAGTATTTATTAATAATGTATTAAGTATTGTTTTTAAATGATTTCAATGGAAATAACAAGTAGCAAATCCAACAGAAAAAGACTTGTGTGTAAATAGGGGAATGAAGTTTTTTTTAAGAGAAAGGAATGCTAATAATCTTTGAGCTACTCTAATCAATCATTGAAAGCTACAGATAGTGGAGAATTGACTCACCCACTTTCTCACTGAGGAAACCCAGTATTGCAGAGTGTTCCCTAAACTATAGGGCCGTGATGGCGAGCCTATGGCACGGGTGCCCGAAATGGCACACACAACCATGGGGCCTGGCACATGCGGCGTCACCCATTCCTCTTCTGGGTTTCTGGTGCGTTGCAATGATCAGCTGACCTTTTTGCATGCTGCAATGCCGGAAACTAGAAGAGCGGGTCTTCCATTTTCCTGTGTGAGCATGCTCGCCAGTAAGCTAATCATCATGTGTGCATGTGCACCAGAAACCCAGAAGAATAGCTGGCTGAAACTGGATGTTCGTTTTCTGGTGCGCACATGCACCCTGGGCAGCTCCTCTTCCGGGTTATGGCCCAGATGCACGCTTGCATTCCCTTCGCCATCACATTGGGTTGCCAGTTGGGATAGGGTCCAATTCAAAGTGCTGTTTATGTCCCATGAAGCCATTTGTATATGTACCGTGTTTCCCTGAAAAAAAGATCCTGTCTTGTATTTTTTTTGAACCCCGAAATAAGCGCTTGGCCTTATTTTTGGGGAGGTCTTATTATTTTGAGGTGTGTGGAGGAACCAGAGGAAATGGTGGGGACTGGCTACGCATGCGTTTAAATATTTTCAGGGAGGGCTTATTTTCAAGGGGGGCTTATTTTAGTACATGTGCTCAAAAGCCCAATTGGGCTTATTATCGGGGGATGTCTTATTTTAGGGGAAACAGGGTATGTGCAGACACACGCCTACACACAGGTACTGCTTTGGGTGAATTGGCAC
The DNA here is from genome assembly GCA_032468215.1 of Stegonotus admiraltiensis. Classification (NCBI taxonomy): domain Eukaryota; kingdom Metazoa; phylum Chordata; class Lepidosauria; order Squamata; family Colubridae; genus Stegonotus; species Stegonotus admiraltiensis. The sequence continues at coordinate 191,629 of JANHZT010006212.1, forward strand.
CATGAGAACTCTGGTTCAAATCCTCATTCTTCTATAACAGGGGTGTCAAACTCATGGCCCATGGTTTGGATGTGTCACATGCTGGCTACATCCTCCCCCCAGTTTAGCAAAGGGGGAGAAAGTCACAATACATCACTTGATGATGTGACATTGTGAGTTTGACACCCATGCTCTATAAGACCAACAAAGATACTTAAATCAGCCACGATCTCACATCAAAAAAAGCAGGTGGTTAGCTGGGAGAAGCATGAAATAAGACATTAAATACAAGGGCATAAATTGCAAATAGATGTCTTCATCTATAGCATTACAACAGAGGCCTTAGCAGATGTTTTCTATAACATTGCTATAAATAGATTTGGATTGTTGAAGTAATTGTTATTGGCCAACTGATACTTTGAGCAGAAGATATTTGCTGGATCTTAATACTGATCTTAGCTGGAGTGCAGCAATGGCCAAGTAGTTTGAAGTGTATTATCAATTACAGTTTATGTCAATTATCTGAAGATGCATTGGAGGGCTATTTTGCTACTAAAAGTAGACTCTAGTTTTTCTTTTTGAAATAAAATATAGCAGTGGATGTGGTACAGAAATGCGGTTTTGGGTGCAGCTGGATAAAAATAAGTATCACTACTATTACATTTCTTTAGTGTTTAATAAACATGTTTATTAAGCACTAAATAAATGTAATAGTAGAAAATTAATAAAACTTTATTTAAAAAAGAAGTAAGTATTACTGTAAGGACAAACTGTTAAGTCCACGGGTGAGAATGGGCAACAGGGACTTAGAAGTTAAGATACTCAGTGATCTAGAAAGAAGTGTTTCCAGATGAAGAATAGGTTAGGTCAATTTCCCTCAAATGGCTGCCATCCAGATTTTATTTATTAGATTTTTCCCTTTATTTCTTTGTACATGACTCAAAGCTAACATACCTAATAGTTTTTCTTACTCCTATTTTTCCCACATCAACAACCCTATGAGGAGGTTGGGCTGAAAGAGATTGGTAGCCAGTATTCCTGCCTAAGATGCAACTAGAAATCACAGTCTCCTGGTTTTTAGGCCACCACCTTAACCACCTTCTGATGTGTGGAGACCATAATTTCTACTATTCTCACAGTTTTCCCATTCAGGGATAGCTATGCTAGTTGTAAGGAAGGGATCTGCAGTTCAGCATATTTGGTGGCATTGGCAAACTTCAATAAAAAGAGTAACCTTCCCGAACCATTGGTACTATGTATATGTAATAAAATACATGCACACATACATACAGTTTGCTTTTAATAGGAGCACACAGAAGAATAATCCAAATCCAATACAGGGTTCTAAGAGCCAAATCAGGTTGTCAGCTAGTCCAGAGGTCAGAAGGTTTCTTACATGACCAAGATTCATAGGAATATTGTGCAAGAAATGGAAATCAGATTTGTTGCCAGCAAAGAGAACATGGGTCAGGGTTGCCACTTAAATCAGATGCAGCCAGCTGTGATTCATCCAAAAAAATTATTCTGTTGCTTAGCAAGTGGCCTCATGGAATGTCTTTGCTATGCTCTGCTTGCCTCTCTGTTTGCTGGGTAGCAAAGTTGGGAGGTTTATGACATCCTCATCCGACTGTCCCATCTGTACAGATGGTGCCTGTGCCTCTTGACTTGGTGTCTCCTGAGGCTAACATTCCACAGTTTCAGCTGGAGCAGCTTCTTCAGATTCAGAATCTCGGTCCTGAATGGGGATCATGGCACTGATCACAGTTTGAAGAAGATGGTTATTCCCTTGTCTCCAGATCTCTAAACCCACCAGAGACTACTACCTGATAGTCTCCTCATGAGAGCAGCTGTCTGGAGCACTTGTGGGCAATCTCAAATCTCTTTGTCGGAAGAGGAATTGCCAGTCTAGTTTCCACTGTGGCCATCAGCACTACTTTTCAGAACTGTCTTCAGTCTATAATGGCTTCCCTGGAAGTCCGATGACCAGGCTTTCCAAAATAACTATTTTTGTTTCTTCTAAGTGGAGAATCAGTCTTTCTTCTCCATGATAAAGCTAAGGAGGCACTGCCAAGGAAGCTGAGGAGTATGAAAAGGCTAGCAGATATTGGTGCTTACATGTCTAAAAACAAGCACATTGTATATCATTATTATACTGCATTGAGCAGGTTCATGTTTTACATCTTTATTGCTTCGTAGTTGTGCTTTGAGAATTTGAAGGGTCAAGTCTATCAAGTCTACAATCAAGATACATTTGCTTAAGCGAGTCAGTTCCAGGAACTCATCATTTCCTATTAATACTGTACTAGTATTAATGCACATCTGAAAATCTTTTTAATTTGGATCAAAAGTGCACAAACTCTAAATTTAACCATTCCCAATTCTAGGATACATGCTCGTATTTTCCCACCAGCAACTAACCTGTAATAAGAAAGTAATAAGTAACAATATGTAATAAGTAATAAGGGAAGCAGTGGCTCAGTGGCTAAGATGCTGAGCTTGTCAATAGAAAGGTCGGCAGTTCAGTGGTTCGAATCCCTAGTGCCACGTAACAGAGTAAGCTCCCGTTACTTGTCCCTGCTTCTGCCAACCTAGCAGTTCGAAAGCACGTAAAAAATGCAAGTAGAAAAATAGGGACCACATTTGGTGGGAAGGTAACAGCGCTCTGTGCAGCTTTGATATTTAGTCATGCTGGCCACATGACCATGGAGACGTCTTTGGACAGTGCTGGCTCTTCAGCTTTGAAACAGAGATAAGCACTGCCCCCTAGAGTCGGGAATGACTAGCACATATGTGCAAGGGGAACCTTTACCTTTAATAAGGAAGAAGAAATGTCTAACCCAAAATCTAGACAGATTTATTGAGAATTATGCTGTAATTCTAAAGGAAAGGAATATCTGGACATGGTTAGAGTCATGGAAATCCATTCTGTTGCATAATGGTATGTCCCTCTGTATATGTTGTGCAACCATATGGAGCATAAACATTTTATACATAGGTACATACGGATATACATTTTGTGGTGCAAACGTAGCTGATCCTACAATGTCCCAATGAGTTTGCGGAAATTTCAGTTAGGGGAACAAAATTCTAGCATGCTTCACCATGGCTTAAACAGTAAGGCTATGTACAGAGGATACAAGCTTAATCCCATTCTGATTTTACTTAGACTGACTTTAATTCTTCAGATAGTGCTATTATTGTGGCTCAGGGCTATTTCTGTTCTTTCTTCATATTAGATGAGAGAGAACAGAATTTTAGTAACTGCCTGGATTTGCCTTTTGTCAAAGGATAAAGAGAGCATATGTTAAATGTTCTTTTTCTACACGTGTTTTTCTCACTACTTTTAGATGTTTAAACATTTGCAAGCAAGAGACTATATATCTTAACAATTAGAGAAGCCATAGATTGCCCCCCTTTTTTAAAAAAAAATGTTTCTGGTTGGACAGAGCATCAGACTATTCTTAAACCCCTTGTTGGTTTTGCAAGACAGTCAGAAGAATAATTTTTACTTTCTACCAATTTTAAAGCCAAATTTCTGCAAACAAAAGAAAAGCTCCTTATCAATGTCTCACTCTGCTCAGAAACTGTCCAATAGCCATCCCAGTTTTCTCCTTAACAATCATTCTATCAATCTCACAAGGCTCAAAATCCTATCATTAAGCACTGACGTTACAGGATTACCCCAGGATTGACCTGACGTTACCTGGACTTCATTTGTTTGCTCTGAACTTGGCCTCTATGAAATTCTAATTATTTTCTTATTTTGTTCTATTTAAAAGGAATTGTGAATGAATTAAAATAGAATCACGCTATATGGAGATTATCTGGGAGTAGAAGCCTCAACTGCCAAAATATATACTCAAACCTCCTAGAAATTCCACAATGATAGACATCTGAGTAGCATAATTGGTAATGAATAAGAAGGGTGGAGAAGGAAAGGGATTGCAGCTGCACTTTTATTGTTTCTGTTCTTTTGGGGAAGGGTTAATCATAGCTTGTTGTAACAGGTTGTACTGTGTTTGCCATAGTGCATAGCACAGAAATAGTTTCTCTTTAAAAATATAGGAGTAAGAGGTCAGCTTGACTGATTAAAAATATTAGAAGCAAACAAAATACCTTCAAATGCATAAAAGTCTATAGAGATTCTCAGTCATCCAGGCCATGGTTGTACCAGGTATTTGGAGGTTGGCATGCCTGCCCAGCTGCCCCCATCCACCCACTAAAAATTGCAAGTGAAGATAAATCTGTGTTTAATGGTATTTTCATTTATACTCATGATGGCCAAATGTCTAAAAAAAAAAAGACAAAATGGGGAGCAGAGCAAGAGTTTATAATGCATGCAGTGAAAAATCCAGACACGCATAATAAGAGCCTGCCAAGTTCCAATACAGAAGAGGTAAGACTAGACTGAACTTAATTCTATTAACTAAAGCTTGACAAAGTCCAGCATTGTTCTGAGAGCAAATAGGTGATTAACCAACAGTAACATATAGAGACATATGTTTTTATTTTGCTTTTAATCCCTTAGGATCCCTGAGAAAGAACTGGAAGATTGTTTTACAAAAGCCTCTTAAACAAATTGACTCAGAATGCAAAAGTACTTTAAACAGCTTCCTATTGGAAGGAAGGAGCAAGAAAGAAAAAGAAACTCATATTAAATCTTTCATTTTACATGAGATGTGCAACAAATCTTAATAAAAACCCACCTAAAAAGGGTAATGAACTCAGATAAATTCATTTGCATATTCCTGCATCAGAACCATGCTTATTTAAAACAAACAGGGTTAATGCCAGATCAAAGAAGTAAACAATGCTCCAATTAAAAAACTACCAAACCAGACAAATAATCAAACAGTAAACAAAATCTAATCAAGGAACCACCAAGAACACTCCCAGAGAGAGAGGGAGAGGGAGAGGGAGAGGGAGAGGGAGAGGGAGAGGGAGAGAGAGAGCAAAGCCCACTCCCTTTTAGTACTGATTATGTTAGCAAGTTGGGTAATGAAACAACCAAGCTCAGAGAGCACCAAGGACCCCACAACTGAACCAAACACACAGAATGATAGAAGAGTAACACAAAGAAGCTCTACATTTATGGACAATGCATCCTTCTTCTGCCCTTCTCAAAATAGTCAGACTTTGTCCAACGAGAGAGACAGAAAAGAAGAGAAATAGTAATGGAAAATATGGTTGAATTATAAATGAAAGATACTATCCTCCGTACAATGTGGGAAGTAACAGCACAATGTACGCTTTGTTTCATGGAGCCACGCTATATGGGGTATGTCACCTACTGCTTCAAATGACAATATGCAAATAGTGTTCAAACTGACCTAATGAATCCTGAGCTTTTTCTGGAGTAAATGTGACCATTTGTCCATTCTCAGGCTGTGCTAATATTTCACATGACTGCTTTCGTACATTATAAATTAGCTCCAGGAACGTCACACACATCAACAAATAAGAGAAATAGATTTCCCTTATGATGTATTGCTCAAGCTTGACATTCTCAGAGGGCAACACGTGCCTGAACGGTTTGTTTCTAGTTTGTCTGCCAATTCCACATCTGGAACTGATGAATTCCAGTTCACGGTACAGTTCCCGGACAATGGAAGAATGGAGATACAGAACAATTTTTCATATCATTCCAACTTATCTTACTCCCTTCTATTTAAGCTAGGATTTCATCATCGTTGAAGAAGAGATGGAAAGGCTTATAAAACTAAAGTAATATAACTCATAGTCCAACACGACAGCTTTTGAGGGAACTAGAGATTTAAGCATTGTACTCAGCATTCTTCCAGGATTCCCTGGCAAATCTACAACAGTCTTTTTTTAAAAAAAAATCCGTATGTACCCTCTTCCATGACCATTTCTGGCATTTGACAAAATGGACTTTGGCTTATGAAAACTTATTCTGTAATATATTTGAAAAACTGCCACTATCACATTATATTTGATCAACTCTGCCCATAGCCTGGAGTTCGATCCTGATGGCTCCTAAGGCTGACTCAGCCTTCCATCCGAGGTCGTAAAATGAGATTGTTGGGGGCTATATGCAAATAATCCTGACATTGTAAACCAACCAGAGTGTGCTGTAAAATGTTATGAGGTGGTATATAACCCTATATGCTATTGCTATGCTATCACAGTATTCTTTTTCCGTACCCAATAAACATACATTCAAACTGATAGAAAACCAGGGAGGAAATGGTAACATAGAATCCCCTACAATATTATACAATTGGGAAAAATGGCCATTCTTACTTCAGTTGGGCAGATCAAAGCTTAAACATATAAAAATATGTTTTGCCAGAGACTTACCATTTCTACTTAATGTCATGGTTTCAAATACATTTAGATGAATCCCCCAAACCTTCTTTAATGTAGGCAGCATTTAATTTTAATTAGCAGCAAATATTAACATGAGAAGCACAATTTCTAGACTGTTTTTGTTTCAGAAAACAAAAAAGGTATTGGAAAAGCAATTAGGTTGGTAGGTAAATCACCCAGAAAAAGCAACAAACAATCAAGAACCCAAAATCAAAACCCCAGCTCCACAACTCAGGTGATGACAAAGCCAGCCTGTCAAGCTCTTAAATATGCCATCCCCTTTTTTTCCACTTGATCCATAAAATCAAGATTTTACGGTATATTAAAACCTGGATCCTTACTTGCCACTTGGTTGTTGAATCAAAAGAAGCAAACCAATTACAAATCCTGTTTCCAGATTCTTATTTAGTTTAGTTTATTGTCATTGCACTTCATACAATGAAATTAAATGCCATCTTCAGTGTACATTATAACTACAAAAATAAAACACAAACACACATCCTTCACATTCTATACAATTGGATTGAAAACCCCTGATATTGCATTAATATTGCACTATACAGTAGAATTCAATATAGTTACTGATCTGGGATAGAAGCTATTTTTCAGCCTATTTGTCCTTGTTTTTATTATCCTGTACTGTCTGCCAGATAGTAATAGTTCAAAAAAAAGGGTGCCCAGGATGAGATGGATCTTTAAGAATGTTTTGAACTTTCTGAAGGCAGCAGGAGTTATAAAGCTCTTCCAAAGAGGGGAGAGGGCAACCAATGATCCCCTGGGCAATGACGTTAACCCTCTGAAGTGCTGTCCTTTCTGCCACTGTGCAATTGGCAAACCATACACAGGTACAGTAAGGGGAAATGTGAGAAAATAGGAGCCCAGCTTCTGATGAAATTTAAGCTTTTTAAAAATAGTTTGATAGTAAAACTCATTTTTCCCCATTCTAAGAAAAAGTAGGAGCTAGGACAGGGAGGTAATGGGGCTAGGATGTAAGGTACGCCTGACTTGATTTCATTTATATTTAATTCATGTAAAATCAATTAAATGCAGTTGATATATTTACAGTCAATGCCTGACTCCAAAGAGGAGGAGGGGGAGGAGGAAATAACCAGACATTTTGGGAAGGATTCAGGGGAGTATTCCCTGTGACTTTTGAAAGCATTTTTGTCCACCTATTGTCCTTCCTAAGGACTTGGGATAGGCAGATGTGGTGTTACTGAAATCGTCAAAGGAGATAAGCTGTCCCTTTGTAATTGATTGATGGTGAATTTGTCAGTGCTGATGGTGTTCAGGTGGTGCTCCAATTGTTTTGGGATCACGCCCAAGACACCCATTACTATTGGTATCGCCTTTGCTTTCTTTTGCCACAGTCATTCTATTTCTATTATTTTTATAAGTAACTCAAGGTGGTGAACATATCTAATACAGGTACTCACCAATTTACAACAGTTCATTTGGTGACCATTCAAAGGTACAACACCATTGAAAAATGTGACTTATGACCGTTTTTCACAGTTATGACATTTGCAGCATCCCCATGATCACGTGATCAAAATTCAGACACTTGGCAACTGGTTCATATTTATGACTGTTGCAGTGTCCCAGGATCCCAGGATCACCTTTTGCAAATCTTCTGACAAGCTAACTCAGTGGGGAAGCCAGGTTTACTTAATAACTGGATTTCTAGCTTATCAACTGCAGTGATTCGCTTAATAAATGTGGCAAGAAAGGTCGTAAAGTGGAGCAACATCCACTTAACAAATGTCTCACTTAACAATAAAATGTTGGTCGCAACTTGAGGACTACCTGTACTTCTTCCTATTTTCCCCATAACAACAGTCCTGCAACATAAGTCGGTCTGAGAGAGCGTGATTGGCCCAAAGTTTCCAAGTGGACTCTCATGCCTAAGGTGGAACTATAACTCACAGTCTCCCAGTTTCTAGCTTGGTGCCTTAACCACTAGATCAGCGGTGTCAAACTGGCAGCCCGTGGGCCAGCTGCGTCAGAGTAGGCCACGCCCACCCCAGCTCCACGAAGGGGAAAAAACGTCATGATATGTCACATGATGGCAACGTGCCATCACGAGTTTGACACTGCCGCACTAGGTCAAACTGCTTTTCTACCTTCTTTAGCTTTTTTTAACATTAGCTTGAAGGGTATAATGTGACTATATGCTTATAATAAAGCCTGTCTTAACAGCAACAAAAGGAGCATCTCTCACTAATGGTTGGAGTGCTAAGGAAAGAGTCAGGTTCTTGATACAACTGATGGGCCCTGGAAAAGCTCCTGTGGCCATTTACTTAACTCTCGTTTGGTTCTATGCACTCAAAAGAAAAGGTCAGCTGTTCCTTACTGCCAGAAAGAAACTGGAGCAGGCATGCAACAGATGTGTTTCTGCGGATGGCATACCCAGATGGGGCAACTGAAGCCAAGGTGGAGCTTGCAACTTCTTTTTTCCAAACTTGCATCATATGTGTTGAACTGGGTGAGTACCTGACCAACCGCCAGAAAAATCGAGGGAAGGTCCCAAAAGATGCATAAAATAGATTTCTGTTCATCCCTGGCATTTTTCTATTTGGAGCCAACCAAACGGTTTCCAAGCCTGGGAGGTATAAAAAATATATATTGCAGAAAAGAAGAATTTCACCTTTGGGGAAGATTTAATCCAGCTCAAACACAGCAACAAAACAGCACAGTTCAAACAGCTGTTGCAAGCAAAACGTGCAGAGAGAAAAACGCACAAGTAAAAACAGATCCTTTTCCTATCCTTATTATTTGCAATGCTGAAACAGAACTCTCAGAGAAAACTAAAGTTTGTGTACAGCAGTTTTTTCCACTCATCCCCCAAATCCTACTAAATAAAAAGTTTCCTCTCTCACCACTTGATCACTAGCATTTTTAATCCCCATGGACACGCAATCAAAATTTGGCATGTATTTCAGTGGTGGGTTTCAAATTTTTTTACTACCAGTTCTGTGGGTGTGGCTTGATGGGTGTGGCAGGGGAAGGATACTGTAAAATCTCCATTCCCACCCCACTCCAGGGGAAGGTTACTGCAA
>JANHZT010006212.1:223720-238277 GCA_032468215.1 Stegonotus admiraltiensis
AAGATGGCTTCAGCCAGGTTCACTTCAGAGTTGGCAGCAATTCTATAATAGGTCTCATCTGTGCTAGATCAGTTTACCTCAAACAGTCATAACATACACCTATTAATAAAGATATCCTGTCAATAGGGAGATTTTTTGGACCTAGTTTAAAGATGACAGACAAAAGAACTTCATGAGGTACATATTTGCCTAGCATTTAGTCTTAACTAGGTGTCAGGAACACCCGAATGTTCTATGGCTAAGCATTTGTTGCCTAGAGGCATCACATTTAAATAAAACATAATAGTGCAGAATCTGAAATCTTGGAGAAGAATTAGCTTGTCTTCATGTAAAAAATAAACATTATGCCAGTTACAAAATATTCCGACTGTTTGCAACCTCAAGGCATACAATCATCATCATGTTGATAACATTAGTTAGTTGGATTTCTAGAACAAATTATAAAGGCATATGTTAAAGGTAAGTTATCTACTATTTTGCTCATGTTTAAACATTAATTTGTAGCCTAAACTTATAAATTTGCTATTCAGTTAACATAAGGAGTCTACTTCAGAGGTTCAAGTTATACATACATTTAAATGATATAAATGAAATAACATGGACAGCTCTTTTGTGGTACATTGTGGCATAACTAAAATTATATCAAGGAAGTAGTGTTTATTTTAGTTGGAAAATATATTCTATTGATGTCATCTGTTGTGCTGGTATGGAAAGGGTGTATATTGGGCTTTAAGTGGCCAGTAATTACGTAGAATGGAAGAATTGCATGCCTCATGTAAACCATATGCTCATCCTAGTTGTCATTTAGAGCAGAAGCCATCCGCAAATAAATTAAAGGTTAAGGGCATGCTGACACTTAATGAGTCATAATTTCTAATTTTGATTGTTTTTGTGTGGCCTAGCATTAAGCAACAAGAAAAATTGAGAGGACAACTTTGAAAAAAAATTCAATTAAAATTTTGTTGGTGTTGTTCATCCTTTAGCATCACCTCAACTTAATTCATGATTTCACTTTTCACTTCCTGTTGATTATGCCTTAAACTCATGCTGATCATTATAAATAGTTTTACTTAGAAAATAATGCTACTAAGTCAGCATTAGAAAAAAGGGAGGAGTCATTCCTTTTGGTGCAATTTTGCATTTAAATGTAAAATATCTTTTAACTTGAGCTCAATTCAGATGACCTAAACACATGATGCAATTCATCTGGCAATGAAGTGGAAAAGATTTGCCTTCTCATCTTTTTCCAGAATGCTTTTTGGATTCCTGGTCTAATCCTTTATTTAGCCCTGCTATGCTAATTAAATAATCAACCTTACATTGCTGAGAGTTGTTAGGTGTGAAACAGTATCTGTGAGAATATGATCTTCTTTCAAATTCTTGCGTCAAACTTTTTTCTTCCACTTGATGAATTCGTTCATTTTCTTTCCTCAAGAACAACACTCTAAACAAAAGGCATGATATAAATAGCTCAGAATTTTATCTATATGTTCCTAGACTATGGTTCATTTAAGATTTCTGATCCTGCAAATGGGCTATAATAAAGATTTATTATGAGCTTTCCTACTACAAGCAAACCTTTTAGTAATCAATATTAGGAATTAGATTTTTAAAAAATTTACTTTCACAGCCATAAAACAAAAAGGCCATAATATATACCTTCAATAACAAATGTACTGTAATGATGAGTATACATTTTCATAACTATCAATAGGCTTTGTCTTCCCAAAAAACTATACGCAACTCATTACTGCTACACATATGTAAAGGACATATGAGGTCTTGAAAGTATACATACATGCATTTCTCATCCTACCTGCACAGACTCAGGAAAAAGTTGAGAGTACATAATATTAAGTTCTCCCAAAATAATATTAGTTTTAGCTGCTATAAAACTCCAGAAAATGAGTCCTGCACAAGCTTGCTACCTTGGAATGCTTTGGTTTAACTAAGCTCTGGCTTACCAGGAGATCTTAGGTTAGGTGCCAGTGGTGGGTTTCTACCGGTTCGCCCTGTTCAGGTAAACCGGTAGCAGCAGCAGTGGGAGGCTCTGCCCACCTGCCCGGACGTCATCATGGATGCTCTGCACCATGTGCGAGCTCACAGTTCCGAACTGGTAGCAAAAGTAAGTGAAACCCACTACTGGTAGGTGCCGTTTGTACTTGTACAATTATATGACGCATATAGCATGTCAGAAATTAGAGGAAACATTGGATATGACATTTGCAGCTTATTTTTATAGTTATTATTAGCTTGATTAGTTACTACGGTATTAGGTTGCGAGTTTGTTCTTTAATGTGCTATATGATTTAGTGTAAATTATACTGAACATACCCTAGAAGAGAAAATCTAATTATTAATAACAGTGATTGTTATTAATGCCACTTTATATGTTTTATAACAAGGGTACCTTATATCTTTTTCATTAGAGAATTTATAGCCTTCATTGCACTGTTCTGTTTTCTTTCTTGAAAATGGCCTACAAAAAATAATAATAATTTTGAACAATTAGGACGGTAGTCAGCTAAGGAAGATCAAAAAGCAAATCTACAGTTTGCAAAATGGACTAATAAACTATACAAGGGACCTTTCTCTTCAACACGATTTTCCAGTTATAACTTGTGTGTATGTGTGTGTATCTCATTGCATTTTAAACTTAAATACTTTAAATGTATTAAACAGCACAATTTCATTGGTCTGCAAGTAATTCAGTATTATCATAATAGCTACCACAAAATATGTGTATGTTTCATTTAACATCAAAGGTTTTCAAAGCTTCACAAAGAGTGTGTCAAAAATGCCAAGAAATGTCTGCCATTAATAAATTCCGAGGCCAATACAATAATTTTAACATAGTATTAAATGCCAAGAAAATTGCATTTATAGTGGAATAACTATAAACTCAAAAGCCGTATATGTGACAAAATCATTTCAAACAGAGACCACTGCAAAAAAAAAAAAAGCAGACCCAGAGCCACTGCATCAAGACACTTGACAGGAAAAACCAAGAACCACAATGAGTTTGGCTAGAACAGTAGAAATGAAAGCCAGTTTCTCCTTTCTAAGGGGGTTTAGAAACTTTTTGTCCAGTATGGATTACAGAGAAATTTTATTTAAGTTCTAAATCAAACCTGTATAACTTTATTAACTTGACACGATAACCACTGAAAATTCAATAAGATAGACAATACACAACTTGGTGTGTGTGTGAGGGGGGGAGGCCTAGTCCTTGTCTTCTGCTCTGTGGGATGCGTCAGGATTCAACCTTCTCTCTACTCCCATTTAAAATAATCACTGGTAAATGTAATCTGGAAGCACCAGGTTTAGCATCATCAATAGGTTGATGATACCAAGTTACATCTGCACCTGGACAGTCCGAGTGATGCCTTGGAAGGCGTTTCCCCATGCCTTAAGATTGTGTGATCCTGGAGAGATTTGACTGAACCTAACAAGACTGAGAGGTTAGGAGTTTTAGCCACCCCACTCCTCGGATATCTGGAAACTTTCCATCATTAACTCTGGCTGTATTAATCTGAAGGTCCTCTGAGACCCACAGCTCTTGAACAGTAAGGACAGCCATGGCCAGGAGGTTTTTGTATAAATCAATGTGTACCACTTGTGCCTGTTCCTAGACTGGAAAGGACTGCTCGGTTACTCATGCCTTAGTCCTGTGCATGCAAGACTACTGCAATGTCATCTATCTGGGGCTACCACTCAGCTAATCCACAATGTGATAGAACATGGAAGTTTTGGCATACCATAGTGTACCCAGGTAATATCACCTCTATGAGAGCTATATTGATTCTCAGTAGGCTTCCGGGTGCAATTCAAAATGCTAGTTGTCACTTAAAGTCCTACACGGCATAGAACCAGGTTAATTGCAAGACTGCCTGTGTCTGAATATTTCTGTTTATTGTACTAGGACAGTGGTTCTCAACCTGTGGGTCTGGACCCCTTTGGGGGTCGAATGACCCTTTCACAGGGGTCGCCTAAGACCATTGGAAATACATATTTTCAATAGTCTTAGGGATAATTTTATGGTTGGGGGGTCACCACAACATGAGGAACTGTATTAAAGGGTTGCGGCATTAGGAAGGTTGAGAACCACTCTACTAGGATCTGACAGGGTCAGCACGCTCAGGTTCCTTTCTGTAAAATAATGTTATCTGGCAGGACCCAGGACCCCTTCTCCGTTATGCCTTGTGAAACAATTTTCCCCCTGAAATTTGTATGGCCCTAACCTGCTGAAATTCTGGAAGGCCATGAAATTCTAGCTCCTCCCCTGTTTGTGGAAACAGAATTGTGGTGGAGCCTAGTATGTGTGAGCTTTTATGTGCTACAGGATTTTTTTTTTAAAGGATACCTAAACTATCTGGTTTCTGATTTTTCTTTGTGCTTTTATGTCTTTGCTTGTAATATTGGTTAAGATGAGTGGCCATAAAATATTGTTAAGTAAATACATGTTGAATGAATGAATGAATGAATGAATGAATGAATGAATGAATGATGCTTTCCCTAATTCTTGTCATGCCAATTCTTTTAATTCATTTTTCAATAGGAATAAAAACAAATAAGAGGCTTCCAATCAATACCCAAAGACTTTTCCAGAAACAGGAAAGTTTGAGGAAGCAGAGATTTGATCACCTACTATTTCATCTATTTACATTATTTGCAATATCCCAATATTTTCTTTCCATTATACAAACCTTTTTTCAGTAGGTGAATATGCCTAAAGCAGAGAAAAATACTAAATGAAATTGGAGTTAAGGTTTAGAATATAAACATATAGATATCTCAGCTATTTACTGAAGAGATTTTATTATCTTTTTAAAATGTTATTAAATATTTTAAAACATAATGAAGAACAAACAGGAAAACAGGAAAAGCAAAAAGTAATTAAGAAAGAGGTCTAGAAGGATTAAATAAAAATGTCAAAGCAAGACTGGTTTTATTCTATATACTGAAATATACAGGATGTCCATTGAAAACTTCAGAGTAATCAAAACAATATGCAATAACCATATTGTCTAAATTATAAGCAAAATGAAGGATTGTAATGATTTTTGCCTAATCAAAAATCTATACTTCACAAATCAGAAAGAAACATACCTGTCAAAAGCTTAGGAAAGAAGAACTGAATTTTGGATGCAGTACAAACCCACATGTGGAATTATAATTCAGGACTGGGTTCCAAGTCACACTGAATTCTTTATCCAATTTATTTTTAAAACACAAGGTTATTTTTGACATTGAACATTCCCACCATGTAATTTACCATATTTTACAGAACTGGTTATACCTAATTACTAGTGAAAAGCACGAAGTACCTTAGCAGCTGTCAACCTATACAAAGCCAGCTTGGTATACTTTATAGAATATGTAGCATTCAACATTTAAAATGTGTTTCATTCTTTTATAAATAATTTTCTGAAACTGTTGGGCTTTAAAATATTGTCATTTCATTAAGAAAAAAAATGATCTGACCTGATTATTACATTTCCAATAATTTTAGAGAATGAATTCTCTATTTTAGCAATCACTACTGGAATAATTTACTACCAGTGGAACATGAATGCTTAAGTGAGGAACAATCTAAGATGAAAAACAACAACAATGGACCAAGGTGGTAGGTCAATGAGAAACAGACTATACAAACTGTATTTCTGATCAAGGCAAACAGGACAAATTGTCAAATATAAAAAGCCAGTCACAAAAGCCAGCTCTTCTGTTAAAGTATTGACAATTTTACCTAGATTAGTAATTGTAAGAAGAAAACTTGCTCAAAGATCACCGGTATCCAAGCATTGTTAACCATTATTAAAATGTCCCAATGTTTCAAAGTATAACATCCAATACACAAATATTTGAATATGACATCAATTTCCTTTAAATGTTACATTCATGCTAAGTATGTCATACCTGAGGTCCAAGGGCAGGGAATATTTTTTGTCCTAATACAAAAAAACAAACAAGTAGAGTGTAACATTATGTATATTTGTTAGTCCTAAATTGAAATTTCATGCTATCTATCTGAACATTCTGTTTAGGAATTTATTTATTATGCATCTGAAGTTTCCTTAGGTTGAATGCAAACCCAGAGTGTACCTGCAGTGTCAGGTTGCCCCATCATAAGTGTGGGCCACAAACTCTTTCTGGAAGACAGAAATAGACAATATTGTCTCCTATTCACTCAGTTTGCCTATGCTTTCCTGTTTCAAATGGAAAAAATTGTTTTCTGGACCATCTAGTGTACTACACATTAGCAGTTTGAATAAAAATGTCTCCTCCTCACTTGCCCTCCTTGGCCCCAGTAAGGTCTGCTGCAGCTTCAGTCACAGGGTTTTTTTCTACAACCATACTCCTTATGCTTGAGATGCATAACATTTCCAGTCTGAACCACAACCAACATTTTTTCCCCCTTCCCCCCCTTTTTTCCCTTGCATAATGCATTTTAGTCATTTTTTTCTTTAAAAAATGGTCCACCTTACATCCTTTCATTGCTTTTCAAGGATGAAGTCACTAGTCTGATTTTTTTTTAAAAAAGGAGTAAAATACATGGCTTGGGAAAAGAAAAATAACAAACAATAAAAAGGAACCCAAAAAAACACAAGCAAAGAGATTTCAAACTACTGAAGTTCTGTCTCTCAGGTAAAAGTTATAACTATTATACTACTGAGAAAGACCTTTAACTGATGATTTAGAGATGGGTATATGAATGTGAGGTATAAAAAATTCTACATACTGTATATTATATATATATATAGTATATTCTATATAGTAATATAGTATAGTAGTATAGTATAGTATTTTAGGGGTGGGGTTGTATCTGTTCTGAACTTTCTAAATATTTTCTTCTTTTATGTATTTTTGGACCGGTAGTCCTCAATTTACAACCATTCATTTAGTGACCATTCAAAGTTACAGTGGCACTGAAAAAAACTGACTTACAACCGGTACTCACGCTTATGACTGTTGCAGTATCCCCAGTCACATGACAAAATTAGGGAGCTTGGGCCACCAGCATTAGTTTATGACTCTTGTAGCATCCTAGGATCATGTGATTACCATTTGTGACCTTCTCAGTTTCTTTCCAATAAGTTAATGGGGGAAGCTGGATTCATTTAACGACTAGTGATTCACATAACAGCTGCACTAATTCACTTAACATCTATGGCCAAAAAAGTCCATAAAATTGGGCATGATTAACTTAACAACCACCTTGGCTTAGCAATTGACATTCTGGTCTGAATTGTTGTTGTAAATTGAAGACTAACTGTATTAGGTGTTTGTATTTGTCTTATCTGTTTAATCCTTAATAATGTTTATGCTTAAAAAAATAGTATCTTTAACAGAAACTGCAAAGCACATTGAGGCAAAGCTGGGAACATTCAAGAAAAGGAGTTTTATTTTAAAGGTGATAGTTTGTTGTGCTTTCCTATATGACAATTTTTACCTTTTAAGTTTGTATTATAATTTTTTATGCATATATTTTTATTTCTATCTGGAGACATACATTAATACATACACACACATGTAAGACAGTGGTGAAATCCAAATTTTTTACTACCGGTTCTGTGGGCGTGGTTTGGTGGGCGTGGTGTGGTGTGGTGTGGCTTGGTGGTCATGGCAGGGGAAGGATACTGCAAAGTCCCCATTCCCTCCCCACTCCTGGGGGAAGGATATTGCAAAATCTCCATTCCCACCCCACTCTGGGGCCAGCCAGAGGTGGTATTTGCCGGTTCTCCAAACTACTCAAAATTTCTGCTCCCGGTTCTCTAGAACCTGTCAGAACCTGCTGGATTTCACCCCTGGCTTGGCCCCAATTGGGGCTCCCTGAGGCGGAGCCCATAGCCCAACGCTTGCGAGGGTCTCAGGGGGAAAAGCCCCTTTACACAACCCAGCCTGTCTTTTAGGTGGGCAGGAAGTCCCTCCCACCATGCAGTCAGCTGGTTGAGAATCTGGCAGTCATGGAAACCGCTCCCTGGATGGACAAGGAATTCCGGCTGGAAGGGGTCTCCTTTGGGTTGCTGAGTGCCAGCCTGCATGCCTACTTGGTGCTGCAGGTGCCGGGGTACAGCCCTGGCCCTGGTGGGTGCTGCAGCTGTCATGCCACCTGTGTGTGGGATAGCTCCGGCAGGAGGTAGTGGAGGCTGCTGGGTAGCAACTGGGGCTTGGCAGTGGACTGGGCTGGGCTGGGTGGAAGGCGAGGGGGTTGCAGAGCTCCAGCAAGTGACCAGGAGCAGCCCCATACTTGCCTTGCAAAGCCGGAATGAGAGCTGCAGCCAGGGCTAGGGCCCAAAGAGCGACGGGCTACAGCTACAGCTAGGTGTGCAGGCTGGTGCTCAGCAGCCCAAACACTTGACAATGAAGGCCTGTGCCTATCAGAAACCCAAACACTTTTCGCCCACTTTGTCTCCCTCTAGGGAGTTCAAGTGATCAAATGTCTATTTATGTGAGTGTGTGAGGGGGGGTGGAGAGAGAGAAAGAGAAAAAAAAAACCAATTTGTATTCCAGTATTACTTATTGCCTAAATTTATAACACCATTGTGTGAACCCATGCTATTCTGGGTAACTTCTACAAAAATAAAAGAGGTTTCTTCATATGCCAGCACCACCAAGCTGTCATGTTGCTCCAACAATGAAATAACAAGGCCTGCCCATTTTCTATGAATAAGAAATCAATGCAATTAAAACAAAACAAAACCAGAACTTTGTGTTTTGTTTTGTTTTGTTTTGTTTTGTTTTGTTTTGTTTTGTTTTGTTTTGTTTTGTTTTGTTTTGTTTTGTTTTGCAATCTTGGCATGGCTAAATCCATCCGAAACCTCCAGAAATTTTGTAGTGCTGAATAAAGGTATAGTAACTAATAGTTTCTCCATGCTTCTGACTTCTTTAAAAAAAACAAAATACTAATAAATATTATCTTATTTAAATTGTGTAAGCTAGTTTATGGTTCTGGATTGTTCGTAGACTGCCAAAATTCTCCTGTGTGTGGTAGAACATGACACAGAAACAGATCGAAGATAGGAATTGTTTATCTAGAACAAATATATAAAATATCTGTCAAAATCAGTGCAAGGTTCCACAATAGTATAGCTAGAGAATCCACATGTATGCCATATGTAGGTTTTATTGTTTTTTTACATACATACTTGATTAAGATAACAACCATATAAGTTTGCAAATAAATAAATGAACAAACAAACAAGCAGGTGCATCTGAAAGATTAACATTCCGCTCACCATATTTTCTTTTTTTGTCACGCTATTTTATAAATAAGGGTTTTTTTTTAATCCAAAGATAAATAAACACATATGATGTCATCTGCTCTAGAACCCAAATACTGTTATTACACTAACTGCAGAGAACCTAATTCTACATTGGGGGAGGATGGGGGAGGATTCATTCAGCTTTTATGCCATTCTGCTATTGAAGAATTAAAGCACAATTAGTATCACAAAACAATAGTTTGCCTCTTTCAATTATGGCTTTGGTTCCTTCTTAGCATAATGTTTTAATTACATCTCTCTCTCTTTCTTTCTTTCCCTCTCTCTCTCTCTCTTCTGTTTTTATTGATTTGATGCCAGTACAATTGTGTCACCAAGACCTCCCAGTACTCAGTTAATTACCTCGGGGGATTCTGTCTCTTTCACTCTTTTAAAGTAAACCAGATCCCCAACTACCTACAAAACAAAATTCAAAGAGGAGATGAAAAGAAAAAAGAGAAAAGTGGTGCTTGTTTGTTTGCAAGACATCCATGCTGTTTCTTGCAAATTCATTCAGTGAAGGTCAATGAGCACATGCCATTTCTCCTACAAGGAGCTGTTATCTGTGCAATCTCTTCCAATCCAGCTGCCCCAACCAAGTTACCATGGCAAAATAAACCCTTGAGTTGCCTTCATAGGTGACAAGCCAGCACAGGTGAGAGCAACATACAGATAGAGAATTCCAGAACAGCAACAGAATTCTAGAGGAAAACCATCATCATTTAAGAGAACGTCACAACAATTCTATGACAATATGTAATCTGTTCCCATCACTTATGCACACATTACTGGTTTCCTTCTCCCTTACATAGGACAACATTTCAATAACCAGAATTCTTCTACAAAGATTGATACCTGCTGTGATGGCATAGACACAGGTTTTGTCTGAAAGATGCATGGACAGGATACTCCATTCCTGCAAACCCCTATTCATATTTTTCCACAGAAGGAAAAATAATTGCAGCCCTGGCACGTTGTGCTTTCCACATGCCTGAGAATGATTCCCAACGTGTTTCCCCTTGAGGAAAAATTAAGATTCAAATCCATTGTAGGCTTTTTACCAAATGGAGTTAAAGCACTCTAATGTACTTATGGAGAAACATCTCCCTCATGTGAGCCCAAGATAAGCTATGACATCCTGAACTAGCATTGTCCTCATTCTCTGAAAGGAAAGCAAGGTTCTCCCTCTAGATCTTGCCCTCTCTTATCTCCTGCAGCTTCTTTTTTTGTATGTTTACTAGTGCAAAAAGATCATTTGGGTCTAAATCTGTTGTTCTAGCATTTTACCCTCTGTTCTTATCAGCTTAACTGAGAAATAGGGAAAGAATCCAAAGGTCGGTGACAGAGTCATGCATTGTATATCTAAATCCTGGAGTAATCTCTGACCTCCTTGGGTAAGGCTAGGGGGGGAAAGCCTTTTTTGAGAATCTTGAAGTTCTGTACTGAAAATGATCCTTCAATTTATCCAGGGAAAATCTACAGTATACTTTCAAGATTACTTTGGATGATGTTTTTGAAGCTACTTTACTGCTGTGCAGTGAGGGAAGACTGTAATTATTTTCAGTTGCAATCTTCTTACTGCTCTGTGGCTTCTCTTGATAGTCATGCTTCCTCCTCTGAAAAAAACTCTATAGCAGGAGTCCCTGAATAATTTTATCTGAGTTTTCTCAAGCATAAGAAGCTATGGAGGCTGCAGAGTTGGAGAAGATTATGAGGTAAATTGAAAAGCATACAGAAACACACACATACTTCTCGGTTACCTGTCATCCTGAAGTTGGATTGTGAGGAAAAGAAAAATCAATGTCTGAAGCAGAACAATAGCAAGTAACACAAGAGAATGATAAAAACATTCAAAGCTTGCACTCACTTTTGAACCATTTTTATTTATTCTCTCTGCTTTGAATACAGCTGAAACCTGCACTTCACTCATGTGAGATACTCTACACCAGGGGTGTCAAACGCACTGAGTCACGGCAGCATCATGTGATGTATCGGGACTTTTTCCCCCTTCTCTAAACCGGACATGGGTGTGGCCAGTGCATGATGCATCTGCCCCATGGGCCAGGAGTTTGAAAGCCCCGTTCTACACTTATATATATGCTCCTTCACTGAGATGTGGCACACTTCTTCATTTCTCAGCAGACACTTCATGCACTTTCCATGAGTATAAGCCTAAATGACAACTGCATTTAGAGGCACATTGGTTCAGTGGCTTAATGATGCTGGAGATGGTCTTTGCTCTGGTGGTTCAAATCCTAACATTGTGTGGAAGGGTGAGCTCCCGTCACTTGCCTCAGCTTCTGCTCACCTAGCAGTTTGAAAGCATGTTATATGCGAGTAGATAAATAGGTGCCATTTCAGTGGGAAAATGAGATGGCACTTCAGGCGGATAGAATTCCGCTGGTGCTGCACTTTCCCAGCTGCGATTGGAAGGTGGCTTTGGTGGAGGGAGAAAGCTCTGGATGATGCCATTCATCTTTCTTTCTGGTGTACCTTGGAGAGCATACGAGTATGAACTAAATGGGCTAATGGTTTTAGGCAGCCAAACTACTACTATGCATTAGCATTGTCGTCTCCTGGCTAATGTAACATTGCCATACACTAAATAAATAAATAACCACAGTTGAACCTATGAAGTGAATACATTTATTTTAAAGTAATTATAACTGCCGTCTAACTGTATTTGAAGCTCCCACTGTGACAACAACAATTGCTTGAAAGGCCATGAGGTTAGCTTGCTTGTTTATTTGTTTGCTTATTATTTGTTTGTTTTTTAATCCTGCCTTTATTATTTTATATGTAACTCAAGGTGGCAAACATACATAACACTCTTACCTCCTCCTATTTTCCTCACAACTTCCTATGAGATGGGTTGGGGTGATAATGCGTGACTGGCTCAAAATCCCCCATCATTTAAATAAATCCAAACACAAGGTAGCGAGGCAAGGTATTCTTTGGCACCTGCTAAAGTTTCAGCGAGGACACATTGCAGGTGCTTTGCTGATCTTCTGCCTCATTTATTCCTCAGGAAAGCATTCTACTTACTTACTACCCAGGGTGGGTTCTACTTACCTTTACTACCGGTTCACAACAGGTGCACATGCATGCAGAAACTTCTGCACATGCGCAGATCATCAATTATGACATCTGGGCAGGTGGGCGGAGCCTCCCGATGCTTTTACTACTGGTTCTAAAGAACCAGACAGAACCGGGAGCAACCCACCACTGCCTACTACCCTTTTAATTATGTACCAAGCTGTCACCTAAGATGGCTCTGAGGTACTATAGGTTTTTTAAAAGGTGCCACAGATCCCAGTTGCTCAATTCGTATCTGCAAGTTGCTGCCAAAGGCAACTAAATTGTGCTGCCTTAGATGTGGCACACAGAGAACTCTCTTAAGCTCAGACTGTCCCAAAGGTGCTTTTTCAGGAGGCAACTGGACTTTCTTGTTTTTTTTCTTTGAAGACAATTTGCTTCTCATCCAAGAAGCTTCTTCAGCTCTGACAGGATAGTAAGGAATGGAAGGATTTACAGTATATTCCCTGCAGACAGCTGGTCATTTGTATCCTTTTAGAGGGTCAATAAAAAGAAGCAAATGACCAGCTGTTGGCAAGGAATATAAATCCTTCCATTCCCCACTATCCTGTCAGAGCTGAAGAAGCTTCTTGGGATGAGAAGCAAAACGTCTTCAAAGAAAAAACAAGGAAGTCCAGTTGCCTCCTGAAAAAGCACCTTTGGGACAACCATGACCTGGATGACTGAGAAACTCCACAGACTTTAAGCTGAGACTGTATGTTAGCTTGTATCTGGGAGGTACAGTTTGCTTGGTTTTTTAATAATACCTCTCCATTGATTAGCCAGAACAGCAGGGCTGTGCAATACCACAATATATAGAAAAGCACTGGCAGTCCAAAATAATTTTCAGGCAGAAAATGTTTCCATTTCTCATATCAAATGGTTTAATCCCTGACATGTTCATCTTTGTAATCATTCCTTGGGTAGCAGTCCACCTTTGCCAGTTGCCTGCAAGTCAATGATTAAGTGAATAAGCTATATACTTTGAGGAAAACCAAATAACCCTAGATATTTGTTTAAATGCTTTCCAGTGGTCTTCTGACCAAGGCTTTATTGCACATTTCCCCCTTTCTTTCTCTCTTTGAGCTTGAGAAACCCAGACACAGATTAAAGGATTTAACTCTAAATGCCTATGAAGAAAACAACATGAACCATCCAAAGTAGCTGATGACTGGTCTCAGGCTAACAAACAACAAAATGATTTGGAAAACATTAATCACTTCAGACTCTCTACAGGTTGGAGATGGAAGTTTGCAGCAGAAATTACTCACTTTCCCTAGAGTAAACATAAAGCTTGGGAAAGTACTTTTTAAGGGCATGAAAAATAATATTGTAGAGGTTTGGCCTTTGGTTCAGACTGGCAACAGAAGCAAGCATTGTTAGATATCTGCCCAGATTCTACAGGGTCTGATTATCAAGTTGCATAGGCCTATCACCTTGTTTCTCCTCCTTGCTGTCTTATACAACTGCCTTCTCTGAATATAATGAGGACTGGAAAAAAGGAGACAATTTGGTGTAGTGGACAAAGCATCAGGTTAGAAACTGGGAGACCATGAGTTCTTCTCCCACCTTAGGCATGAATTCAGCTGAATGACCTTGGGTCACTCACTCTCATTCTCTCAGTTCTATGTAGGAAGGAGGCAAGGGCAAACCATTTCTGTAGGAAAAAAATGCTAAGAAAACTGCAGGGACTAGTCCAGGCAATCACCGGGATTTAACAATGACTGGAAGGCAGCAACAACAACAAAAAAAGGATCATCACTCCATACCTACCTTGCTCACTTCTTCTGGGATCTGGAATGGGCCAAAAGAAGAAAGCAAGTGAAAGATAAGTGCCAGCAATGGAGACACACCAAGGAATTGTTCTGTGGAGGGCTTCAGAAAAGCTAGCGGTTGAAGCTGCTTGATGTGCACACATTTGAAGACTTACCGCTATCTTCAGACAACTGAACTCTGCTGGTGTCTGAAACTAAAGGCAAAAAAAGCCTGCAATGTATATTTCTCAGAAATGTGTGTGTGTGTGTGCACTATTGGTAAGAAGTGTGTAATGTTGATGAGGTTTTGTGCTGCCGGGGTCCTTTGCCAAAGTGTAGTATTTCTTCCCCAACCTGGTTACAACACATACTAGCAATGGTACCAAGTTGAGGAAGGCTGCAGGAGAGATTTTAAAATACAGTCAAGCATAAATGGCCTTTCCACCAAATTTGTAGATTAAAAAC
>JANHZT010006212.1:292827-307976 GCA_032468215.1 Stegonotus admiraltiensis
GATGCAAAATAAAAATAAAAATAAAGCAGAGATTTATACACACACGCATTTTTCTAAAGAGCAAATGGAATAAAAGGGCAAAAATGGCCTTCCCCATCCCCCTGGAGGCCTTCCGGAGGCCCAGAAACAGCCCATTTCCCAACTTTCGGTGGGGCCCGGAAGGCCTGAAAAATCAGCTGGCCAGCGCACACATGCGCTCATGTGCCCGTAGATATGGCTCCGTGTGCCACCTGTGGCACCCGTGCCATAGGTTCGCCATCATGGCTATAGTCTTTATTCTGATTTGTGTATTAGCCATTCCAAACTAAATCATTGTTTATGCTTATGCTTATATCACCCAATTCTGGAAAGAAAAAAAAATCTTACACTGAAGAATACTTGCCTCAATAGGAACAAACTTTCTGATGAATTTTACTCCATGTGTTTCCATGTAGGCACCTGCTTTCTCTGCCATTTCTTGATCAAAACCACGAAGAAGAATTGAGCGGACCATAACAGTGACATCCAAACCAAGGCTAGTAAGAAATCCTGCACATTCCAAAGCTACATAAGAGGCTCCCACAACTAAAGTCCTTCCAGGGCAATAAGGAAGGGAGAAGAGGTCATCGCTGAAAAGAAGAAATATTGGTATAAATTATTCTGTCCAACAAACCAAAAAAGTAATGATTTCATTTCAACTAACCTCGTGATACAATATTCTTTATCTCCTGGGATACCCAAATATCGCGGTCTTTCTCCAGTAGCAATCACAAATGTCTGTGCTGTATAGAAAGTTTCTTGTCCTTTTCTGTTGATTGCCTAGTAAAATGAATCACAGCATCACATCTACTATCCTTTTAAACATGAAATATTTTCCAAAAGCTATTTACAGCAGCATATTTTTATTATGTCCTACTCTTAAAACATTTTATACAGGGCATGCAACATTCAAAGGTTGCTATATTTTGTGCTTAAGTTGGTCATTTTCTTTTGTTCTTAACATACAAACTATCCTACTTTGGATCATAATGCGAAGACCTAGCTCTCAGAAAAAGCTCTAACGATGGGAAAGGTAAAGGAAAGAATAGGGACAAACAGAAACAAGATGGTGGATCTCAGCTCCTGTGGCAATGAATACAGTTGGAAAACCTGAAAGAGTAGATTAAGATCAGACTATCAATCTATGTGGTTGCTAGGAGTCTGCAGTGACTTGATGGCACAGAATCAATCAATCTTATGTGGATGACACAGAAAAAAATGTTGCTGCTTTATTTTTGATGAGATTTGCAGGCACTCATAATGTCAGACCTGCCACAGTCTGATCCCTTAGGGAAGAAAAACCCTTGACTCCATTTAGTGGAAGTAAAAGATACAGCAAAAGAGATGCTGGTTGCAGTAAAGTCTCCCATGAGTTTCCCATGCAACAATACAAAACTATTTCCTTCAGTCCCATCCCTCTGCCCATGAAAATCCGAACCTAGCCAATGCCGGGATGTTTTGCGAATGCTAAGGTGTTTGGGCTGGTTACTTTCCAAACTCAGGGCAAATGGCCTTGAAGATGCCTTGGCACCAACTGGTTCCACGTTGATCTTCTTTTTTTCAGCTTTCATGTTCCCTCCCAAATTCCCACACAAAAATGCATACAGGTTTATTGCCCATTTGTTCCCTCCATCTCCCGCCACCCCTAGTTCTTTGACAGCAGAATGCAAGTGTGGCGCCAAGCCAAAGATGGTGGACCTGACACATACACTATACGTACAAATTCTCTATACACTTCTAGCCAACAACTAAACAAGTACATTGTTGATGTTGCTATGTTGTCCATATATGGATGTAAATCCTTCATTGAGAATTAATTATTGCTTCAACTCTTTCTGACAGGGATTTAAAAATATTCAAATTTTATAATAAAAAGTCACTTTCTTAACCAAGTTTCCTGTAAGCAATACACAGGCACCATACTTATTTTTGTTACTCTTGAACAGAAAAGACTGACATAAGGTACTTGTTTTAACTTCTTCAGTGTTACTTAAGATGGGACATTTGAGAAGTTTAGAGTTTAATTCCAATGTGAATTATGTTATGATGGAAAATTTTGAATAGTGCTGTTTGATTTTAAACTTGGAATATTTTTTCAATATGTGTAGAGCCCTCTTGTTTATAGAGGACAAGGAGAAATAGAAATTGTAAAAAAGAGAATCGATACAGAAATTATTAATTTTATTATCCTAATTTTAAAAACATGCATTTGAAAAATCAGTTTTCTTACTAACGTAGGTAATATTAAATCTCTCTCTTCATATGCATTCAAAACATTTTTATCTAATTGCATGCTATGATAATGGGAACAAACGGGTTTCAAGCTTATTCTAATTACAGTTTTAGAACTACTTAGTTGGTTTTTGTTACCATAAGTACTTATTCTTTATTGAAACAATGCCTAAGATGGACTTAGTCCAAGAACAGCTTTAATGGAATAGATCACAACTTGTTCATTTCAAATTTAAATGTCCATTTTCATTTTCTTACTTTCAAGTGCATAGAAAGCCTCTCTGAATTCTCACTACTTTACATTACTCATATATGGAGCTTCACCACTCTAACTTCTTTCAAGTAATAAAAACAGAATGTAACATGCAAAGCACAGCAACAGCAACATAATCAGATACTTGCATTAAAAAAAACCCTGATCTTTACTTCAATAATATTCATAACCAAATGCAGTTTCAATTTAATACAGCAGTCGGAAACACATCTCATTCAAATGCACATAAAATCAGCAATGAAAGTTGCATGTAATACAAATTTGCAAATAAATTAATATGAACGGTAGATATAAAAATCTTAAAACTATTTTCCTTTTAGCAAAGCTCCAGTTAAAACTTTGTACCTATTCTCTACAAGTGACTCTAAAACTGATTATAATATGTTCATGTATCTATTGGTTACTAATAGATTCAATATCTTTTGAGTGGTTTCAAATTTAAGATAATGTAGTCTGCAACTGCAAGCAAGGTTAACAAATTTCAAGTTTTTTCTGACCCATATTCACTTTGACCTGACTTTTTAATCTAATATAAAACACAAGGTTGTACCAAAAGGCAGACTCCATATGCCAATTTCAATGTTTCATGATTTTTTTGGCTTTCAAAGAAAATGTTACTGTACTTACGAATATTCAAATATCATGTATCAAATGAATATGTTTAGAAGCAGATGGCAACCAGTCCAAACATTTAATATAATTTATGTGATAAATTATTTATGGGGCCTGACGTCTGGTACATCCTGTAGATTCAGCCAATTTGGGATGATTAAAATTTATGTAAATTTCTGCAAGTACCTTGATTTTATGTGGTCCAATAAATTCTCCATATGCATTGAGGTATGTCACAGTTTTCTCACGTAAAGCCACCCGATATCCCCAATTCAAAGACCCTATGTAATTTTGAATTCCTTCAACCATGGTTTCCCAACTGTGTTTAACTGAAAAAAGATACAAGAATCACAGGTAAAACAGTATGCAAACAGATTAATTCATATAATTCATATAATTTATAGTGAGCTTGTACAAGTACAGTGCAATATTTAATTGGAAAATATTTAAAATCCAAATACTTTAGAAATAAGAAATCAGTATCATACTGAATACACAAACAACTATTTGTCTCTCTCTCACATACTAGTCCTCTATATATGACCAGTCACTCATTTTGGGACCTTATAATCCAGATTTGAAGTAACAATGGCCGGACCCACCTCCTGTGGTCATATGATCGGACTACCTGTATTCATGAATAGCTAGTATACCTTCTAAAAAACTTTACAAAGAAATCTTCAGGGACTAGTCAAGGCAGTCTTTCATAAATAGATACTATTGAATGGGGAAAAAAATACACATACATATACATACATATGAATGATAAAGAATATTCATCGTTCTTTAAGAGGCAAAGTACAGAACAAGTCTATTCAGACCAGATTGCCAAGTTTGAGAATATTAAATGAAGAGACAAACTTAGTTTTACATTAGTTGAAAAATTTTCACAATTCACAAACCTTGCTGATCATATTCCCAGCCAAACTTTCTTGAATCTTGCAGTGCCTGACCTAATAAAGCTGCTTGATGCATCAACTTTTTAGGAATGCAGCCAACATTTACGCAAGTACCTCCAAGCCCTGAAATGGAAGGTGCAATTTTAATTGTTTTGTTTAATGTTACAAGTATTTAAGAAACGTTATTATTAATGCATAGCCATGTTAATGTATCCTAGCTGCATTTTAACATGGTAATAATATTACCATGTTAAGAGGGAAGTCATTTCTTTATATATATATTTCTTTTCTTTACTATATTCTTATTTTTTTCTACATCTATTTTTTTTCTTTTTATAATTAGGTAAAAATAACACCATATACCAAACTTGACTATGGGCCTAGAAGATGTAAGTATGAACTGAGATTACAATAATTATGGATAGACCATAACATTAGTAGTTTTATGGCTGTAAAATTATTGTTTTATTCTTTCCCAGTAAGATTAGAATCCAACTCTCAACAAATAAGAAGCATATATGAGGTCAACAGTTTATTGTATGAGTTCTATACAATACTAAAATGATGATACTAAAATGTTGCATGAGTAAGCCGATAGTAATGTTTTCCTAGTACAATATTTAAATAAATATTTAAAAACAAAACTTTTAATGTACTTATAGGGCAGTGATGGCTAACCTTCTTGCCATCGCATGCCAAAAGCAGAGGGAGTGCAGGGGGGTTGTGTGTGTGTGTGCCCACACCCATAATTCAGTGCCCCTCGTGCCCCTCCCCTCTGTGCATGTGTGTGCGACCCCCTGCGCTCCCCCCGCTTTTGGCCCTTGACGGCAAAAAGATTATCTGTGGGCCCCATAGGCCCATTTTTCACCCTCCCCAAGCTCCAGAGGCTATCTAGGAGCCTGGGGAAGACAAAAACAGCCTTCCCCACCCCCATTTCCCGACTTCCGGTGGGTCCAAAAGGCTCAATGATCAGCTCGCTGGCGCGCACATGTGTGCTGGAGCTGAGCTAGGGCAACACTCACATTGTTGTACCCACAGATATTGCTCCGTGTGCCACCTGTGCCATAGGTTCGCCATCACGGTTATAGGGGAATGAAAAATCCCAGGAGGGTCTAAGCAATGCAATCTTTTGGGAGAATGTTATTCTAAAGGGCAGGAACCATGAAAAAAAAGTAATAGCAGAATGGTATAATTAATTCTAGCACTTAAGCATAAGTGAAAACACAATGTATGGCTTAAACATGATAGAATAATAAAAATTCACCTATACTCATTTCTGATCATGTTTTTCTATTATAAGCAATAAAGAAGAATTTTTTCTTTACAATACTTTATACCAAACTATAATTAATACCACTTATATGGAGAGCTTATTTGCTCTAGCAGTTAAAAACACTGAGTTGAACCCAAAGAGACTGGATTCTAGTACTGCTTTATTAGGGACAAAGCTCACTGATAATGTTTTGCCAGACACTTTCTTGCAAGAAAAATACAACAGCAAAACACATTCCTCCCCCACCCCCCTTGCCTTGTCCATGTAGTCGTCAGGAAAAGTTGTCAGATTTTTAGGTATGCACATACATAAAACTTACATAATAACAGCAAGAGTAATAATATTGTAAAAATGTTCAGGCCACTTAGCATATAAATATGTGACATGATGCATAATCAAGAAGTGACACTGCAGGAGAAAGTCAAAGCATATCAGATATATCCACATGCAAAGTGTCTATTCAATCAGATTTAATACATCAGGAAAAAACAACATTTTCCATATTTGCAGAAAATGATTTTAAATAACAATAAATTCCTATGAGTAACTGCCTTTTAATGTAATTATATATATAGCTATAGAAATGGGCTTGAAAGAGAATTGTAATATGCTGACCAATGGTTTTCTCGAAGAAGCATACATCTGTGAACTCATTAGACACAGTAATTTTACTGAACCATTTAGAATAAACAGAATCAGGAATGTCAGCAAATTAAGCAATACATGGCATTAATAAAGTTAATGCAAGCATGAAACATACCCCATGTAGTACCCAATGGTGTTGGCACAACGTAGTCTAAAACCATGACCTTCTTCCCTAAGGTTGCAGCTTCCTGAAATGAACAAACAATAGATAAGCAGAACAGATTATGACTTAAACTATAGAATTTAAGAATTATAACAATAGTCACTAATTAAAATAAAATCCCAAATGTATGCTTTCACAAGTCAATTTAGCATATATCAGATTTATTCAAAATGATAATAAATAGAATTAAACATGGTTACACAAAAACAGAAATAGAATATATAAATACAGAAAGAAGTTATGTACAGTGCTCAGCTTCTTTACATTATTAACCTTGAATTATTAAATCTAGTCAAAACCAATCCTGGAGATTTCCCCTTCTCTATAAACATATGCAAGTTACACACTTGTGTATATGGGTATGTATATGTTAAGAGTGTATATGTATTAAAAAATTTATATGCTGCCCATCTCACTGCTGAATTGATTCTAAGCGGCTTACAAAGTAATAAAAAGATAATATAAAATGATTAAAATTAAGAGGGATTAAATATTTAAAAATCATTAATTCAATTAGGTACATATAGCAATGTTTGTCATGATCATCTCCTTTTTTGCAGTGTACTTTCAGACAGATACCTTTCTTGTTGGGAACAGAACATTCTGGGAAACTCCAGAACATTCTGGAGTGGTCCTGAGGGTTTTGTTGTGGAAAGTGAATCCTCTGAAAGTGGTTTGGGTACCTAGAACATTGTAAACAGCTTTCAGGTTTGAGGGTTAACTTCTGGAAGACTGCCTGGATCATCTCTAGAATGGCTGGAGAATAATAAGATTTTGAACACAAACTTCTTAATTTTACAGATATTTAATCTTTATTTACTCCCTCTTAATTTTGTTTTATATTAACTTTTTATCGCTTTGCAAACCACCTAGTTGCATATAATGAATCCATTTATGAAATTAATTTATCCTCAACCTTATATATAAAACTTTCTCACAAAGAATACATAAGAAAATGTATAGACATTTTTCTCCCTGCTTCAAGCAAAAAAGAATAATGGACGTAAGACAATGATGAGGAGGAAAAGAGAGAACCTTAATTAGCATTACAAAAGGATTAAAATAACTAGGAATTAGGAAAAGGCCTATGACTCCCAAAAGGCTAATCGTCTAAGGTATCCTAGGCAACTATGATGTTTTTTGCATTTCTTCTATTCATTTTCATCCTCACAGGTATAAATTTTTATTTTTTTCCATGGCTTCCAAGAAATATAAAAAAGTACAAAGGGCCAATTTTTTAAAAGAAAAAAAATGGATTAATTTATACATGAACAATACATACTGGAGCTTAGAAAGCATAAGGCAGTTTTTTTACAATATTGATTATGTGGTATCAAGTCTGTGTTGACTCATAGTGACCATATAGTTTTCTGTATCTGTCCCAAATCTTGTCCTTCCAGTCTTCCAACAGTGCACCCATCACTGCTGTAATTGAGTCCATCCACCTTGCTGTTGCTCATTGTCTTTTTCTCATTTGTTTAACCTTTCCCAGCATCATATATTTCTCAAGAGGTGTTTACACTGTAATAATTTGAACCTGGTCATTTTGTGGTTGAGTGAGAGCTCTGCGTTTGATCTGTTCTATTACGTTTTTTTCTTAGCTATTCATGGAATTCTCAGAAGTCCTCTCCAATATTAAATGTGGTCTCCTTGATAAAATATAGGAGTGATTTGTCACTGCCCTCTCCTGAGCAGTATGAAATGATTCCTTTGCCATGATCAGTAAAGTGATATTCTACCTCCAGCATCTTTCGTTATCCTCGATGTCCAATATAGGCGGCTACTTGCTTTACCTGAGCAGATGAAATGTCGTTCACAATTTCCTTTACCTGAACATGATTGCTCTTGGGATACATTTCCAGCACTCTCCACTCATCCTTCTCCCAAGAACACTCACTATCACAACAATGAAGTAGCACCACACTACTTGGGGCTTGGGAGGGAGTTTGCAATATATAGGTCTATAACTCTAAATTGTTAAAATTTTCATGAAGGATGGGACTGAGGAAAATCATAGTTCAATATGGAAATCATCAGGCCAAAAAAGGCCAATACATGAATATCTATATCCACTTGCAGCAAAAGCTGATGTGTAGTGGTTAGGGTACATGTTTCATGATATTTGGTAAAATTTATGTGTAGAACTCTATGTAGGATTCTAGCTTCATTCTACCTACCCAAGAGCTTCTTTAACACTATGATGTAAGCAAATTGACTTGCCTGTAGGTTCAACATCAATATGAAATATTGATGAAGTCAGTCAGTCAGTCAGTCAGTCAGTCAGTCAGTCAGTCAGTCAGTCTGTCTGTCTGTCTGTCTGTCTGTCTGTCTATCTATCTATCTATCTATCTATCTATCTATCTATCTATCTATCTATCTATCTATCTAATCTATCATAACCAGTAGGATGAATCTGGATTTTAAAAAACTAAAACATAGAAGTAACATTGAGTACATACCTTGGAACAAGCAAGTCCACCAGAACCACCACCAATAATAATTAGGTCATAATCATATGATTCCATCTCTTCATCCTTTTCATTCCCTAAAAGCTTCTGCAATGTACCATCGTGGTAAGCCTGCAATAAAAACATAGCTTATTAAAAAGGATGAACCTTTTATTAGTTTTCTTAAACTTCAAATGCATAACTGTTAGATTATATCTAATGGGTTTCTTCCTTTTGGGACTGGCTGTTTGATCCCATGAATATTTCTGGAAATGAAAAGGACTTTTACAATTTCGCCTTCAAAAGTCACTCCAGAAAAGTGAAGGTGGGTCTTAGTAGAAAAAGAAACCT
The DNA here is from genome assembly GCA_032468215.1 of Stegonotus admiraltiensis. Lineage (NCBI taxonomy): Eukaryota > Metazoa > Chordata > Lepidosauria > Squamata > Colubridae > Stegonotus > Stegonotus admiraltiensis. The sequence continues at coordinate 301,742 of JANHZT010006212.1, forward strand.
GAACATTCCTTCATTCCCTTTATATTCATATAAACTCTACTTCTATGAGCAGAAGGACATTAGATAAATCTTGATGCCGATCCTCAAGATTTGTTTAGCTAACAGAATGCAACCAACAAGGTCAGCAACCATATTGAATATCAGTGCTTTCTTCAGCTGTAAAAGATAATAAAAACTACAACTGGAAAATTCATTTTTAAGCAATTAATGTAATCCATACCTTTTAGAGAATAACAACACAAAAAGATAATATTAGGGAAAGCTAATACTACATTCTCAATCTACAAAGAAAAAAAAGAATATGTTTATAATAAACAACTTATAATAAGTGAGCAGGCTATTCTTTACAATAATTCATTTCAGTAATAACCAGAATTTGTGAACGTAATCTACTGAGGAATTGCTTAAAATGTGAGTAAGTTATTTTCATATATAACAGGAGGAAATTGAAGATTACTTGAAAAGTTTGATCACATCCACCAATATGGTTTCCATTTATAAACACATTGGGGACAGTCCTTTGGCTCGTCAGTTCTAGTAATGCTTCCTGAATACTAGGTCCATCATCTAGAATTAATAAAAGGGAAAATATTTATAATAGTAAAGTTCAGTGATTTGCTATGCAGCATAAAGAGCACTATACAGCCTGTTAAGATCCATTCAAGTAGTAAGGCGTCTCAAATTAAAATATCCATGTCTCTTATAAAACAAGACTTGAAAGAATTAATAAAAATATTTATTCACTAACTGAAGACACAACATTAAAAATTGGTTAATCTAAAATTGAAATATATTTTAAAAGTCTACCAATAAAAAAGTCTTTCAGACTTGTAAATTTCTGTGGAGATGCTGTCATCCAGGTCATAGTTGTCTCAAAGGTGCCTTTTAAAAAGCTAACTGGACTTTCCCCCCCACTTTAGATGTTTCACTTCTGATCAAAGAGGCTTCATTGGTTCTGGCACGATGGTAGGAGCGTTGGAAGGATTAGTTCTAGCTAGTCCTGTCAGAGCTAATCCTTTCATTGCCCCCACCATCCTGCCAGAACCGATGAAGCTTCTTGGGAAAGAAGTGAAACGTCTTCCTCAGAGAAAAAGTCTAGTTGCATTTTGAAAAAACAGCTTTGAGACTTCAGACTTGTAGCATTTAAATGCTGCAAATCTTTAAAAAATAGCATTATTATTCTCATACAATTTAGTCATAAAAAGGACAGACAATTCCATCTTGGGCTAATTTTAGTTTAATTATAGTTATTCTTAACAATAGCCAGTAAAAGCACAAGACCGCTTCACTATCACTGATTCCCAAAACAATGTTAAAAGATTAGTATACCAATTCCACCCTTAATACTATAACTGTCAAATTCTCCAGATTTTTAAAACGTAGTTTTGGATTTTTGTAATTTAAAAGAAAAAGGAGGGGGAGGGAAAACTAGAATAAAATCATCACTCATTTTTATTTTTAAGAATGCTTCTGAGCTCATAACAGTTCCTAGAAAACAGTTCCTACAAATAGCAAGGAGTTATAAGTACTTATATGAAGTGTACCTTTAAAATATATCTAACTTTCTAAACTTGCTTTCAAAAAACCCAGTTACTGGTATGCCTAGTAACCCAAAAGATTAAAAACCTTTAAGCCCCAGTTTCAAACTGGCTTGATAAAATGAAAGCAGATATAATTAATCAGATTTATTAAGGTTCAGATAAGGCAAAACACAATTCATATAAAATATAATTGAAACAAAACATCTCAAAATCTTTACCAAATCTTCAACCAAACAAGGAAGATAGGTGGAAAAGGCTCAGACCTTCCTACAACTTTTCTTCTGAGTTAAGCATTACATTTAGTCAGCTTTCTATATAAGAATCTGGGCAGAATCACTTTCTTAAGAAGTATTTTCTTGCACTATAAATTTATTAGGAATTAAAAATTCCTATTTAATATTCCATCTCTGGATTTATACAGTAAAGTTGTTTTTAGGAGTGAGTTGTCTGCAACATACTGATTTGGATCAATACAATTAAAATCAATCACTTTTTGGCTGCTAACTAAAACACAAATAAGCTAACAGATAAAAATCTTTTTTGCAGAATTCAAAATTTAGGAATGCAGAGATGCAGATTAAAAGGTTTCTGTACAGCCTCCAACTTAGTTACCACATCCGGCATTTATACAGAAGACAAGAACTTGTTTGTCCCATCTGGCTTGTTTGTTATTGATTGATTGATTGATTGATTTTATATGCCGCTCTTCTCCCGAAGGACTCAGGGCGCCTTACATAATAAAAAATACTAAAACCAGAGCCAAATTAAAATCCCCATAATTTAAAATCATGCAGTCGATCAGGGAATTTGCCGAAAGAGCCAGGTCTTCAGGTCAGCGCGGAGGTCGGGGGCCGTCTGGAGCCCGGTGGGTAACTCATTCCAGAGGGTCGGTGCGGCCACAGAGAACACCCTCGACCTGGGGGCCACCAGCCGACATTGTCTGGCTGATGGCACCTGGAGGAGGGCAGTTCTATGTGAACACACTGGGCGGTGGGAGGTGGTCCTGCAAGTAGCCTGGGCCCATGCCATGAAGGGCTTTATAGGTGAATACCAGCACCTTGAAGCGGATTCGAAAGGCCACAGGCAGCCAGTGCAGCTCGTGCAGGAGAGGTGTTACACAGGAGTAACGAGAAGCTCCCGTTAATATATACAGTAACACCAGAGACTTAAACAGATACCACCAAACAAAAGATGAAGAGCTAAAGAGAAATACCATAAATATATTGCAACACAGGACAGAAATTTTAGCTTATGAAGAAAGCATTTCCTCAAAGCATTGGGTATTTTTCAGTCAAGTTCTTATGGCAACTGCATTATTTTATTTTACACTGAAAATATATATTGGGAGAGCGGTAAATCAAACTGCAATACAGTATATTTAAAAAACATTTTTAGATAATCTTTTATTCTTTTCTTTTGGGAAGAAAAATGTGATAAAAATAATTTGATATTGTTTATTATACAACATATAAAAGAAACAAATCAAAATATTTGGTTTAATTGGAATGTATGATACAATAATAATTTACCTGTTATCTGCAAATTGTTTTTTATTCCAATAGCTCTTAAAACAAACCTAATCTAAACATTTTGAGTAACCTACTCAACACAGCAAAATTTACAAAAATGTGCCAGTTATGTGCTAAAAATCATAATTCTTATCAGCAGTATTCCAGTCTCAGTTACTTAAAGGAACAAGCAAGGAATCTGATAGGCACAAAGTAACTGTCCATAGGTACCATTGTGGGGGTGGGAACGACTCTAGTTGAGGTTATTTTTAACAAGTTATCAAGCAACATACACACTTTGGGGATGGGGAAAGGGACTGTATAACTGCTATCTCCATGCCATAGAAATGCGAATGCTGTGTTGCTTATCGGGCATCTCCCTTCCTGACCACATCACAAATGACACCATTCAACTTCATTTTGGTGTGGCACCAATTATAGAAAAAATGAGAGAAGGGCGGCTCTGCTGGTATGGACTTGTCCTGAGAGCGGCACCTTCCACTGTTGCCAAGACTGTCTACCGACTAGAAGTCAATGGCCAGTGACCTTGAGGGCACCCAAAACCGAGGTGGCAAGACACCATCAACAAAGATATGCAAGCCACTGGCTGGAGATGCAGCTAACCATGCAAAATGGCATTCAATGATCTGAAAAGAGGACTCTGCACGTGCGGGAATACGCTAGGAAGAAGGAGGAACTGTATAATTCCAGAGATGAAAGAAATTAACAAAAAGCTTCAGTATGAATTTTAAGAGTTATTTGTTCAAAACAAGGTCTTGAAAAGTTGTGGCATTATGTTACACATTCTAGTTTACATTTGACTTAATCTGGGGTTTAATACATGTACCAAGTTAATATAATTTATTTTAACTGTTCTTAAACCTATATGATATGTTAATTGCTGGCTGTTCACCGCCCTGAGTCCTCCAGGAGAAGGGCGGTATACAAATCCAATAAATGAATGAATGAATGAATGAATGAATGAATAAATAAATAAATAAATAGTTGGAGGAAGTTTGAATTGTATATAGAGATTGATGTTATCCTTACCAATCTTGTCAAGCTCCAGAGCACTATATTCTACTCCCAAGGTATGAAAGAGATCTTTCACCTGTAAAAAATAAATTCTCATAAGGAAATAGGAAAAGACATAAAACTAGAATTTATGCTTCTCTTGGAACAATGCTGCTCTTTAGATTAAGCAAGCATTTAAAATAAACAAATAATTAATGGCAGCTACAGTATTGCTTAAAATATACCGTACATAGGGATGCCAGTTTTGATCTTTATGCTCACTTAAATAAGGAACCAAAGCATTTGGAAACAGATGCAACAAAGCATCTTTTATTTGCATGTATAATTACAGTGATTACTGGGCTCCTTGCCAGAAGAATGCAAAAGAGCCCTGAGGGTCACAAGGTTACAGGTTATACACCTTCTAGAAATGATACATTCAGACTTACAAAAGCAGAGTAAATTATAACAAAACCTTTATTACAGGAATCTGATAACAATATGGGAGGATATTACTATGAGATAACTCAGTTCTTCTGGGGTTATAATCTGTTCTTCTAAGAAAACTCCAAATCCACCTTTTTATTGATACTAGCACTTTTCTAAGCTAAACAATACCTTTTTTTTACCCATAAAATATTGTTTGTCCCCATAGCAGTTTAAACCACATTCAAACAATAATATTCTACTACATCATCTTCCAGTCATCTATATACTACTAAAACTCTCGTGTCTGTCTGTGACCTCCTATTAGTCTAAACTGTACCTTTGAATGAAGGTACCTAAAATCTGCTAACTTAAAAGATTATGTACAAAATCATGAGCCCATTACACCCTTGTAATTGAAATTCCAAGGATCTTCACACCAGGTGCATTTGCAAAGTTGTAATAATATATCCCCATATTTTTGTGGCCACTACAACAACATCACAGCTGTGGCCACATGAATGTGATTTCCAGCACTCCATGCTAGTTTCACATAAGCAAAATCAATGAAGAAGAGGACTAAGGATAGAAACTACTATGCAGGAAGGAGAATGGCATGTTTACCAAGTCCGGCTTTCTAGAGGAGAGAAGAGGTTTTGAAGAAAAAGAATATTGTGAATGTTCTAGCTGTGGGACGTTGCCACTAAGTTCTAATTAAAGCCCTTGGTTATGCTCCAATATTAGCAAAAACAAAACTATTCCAGATAAAAAGATAGTTAATCTCAGAAGGATAGAGCAATTTGGCCATAAAACTATTTACTATATTCCATCTTCCTTTCGAGTCAGAAGGGAGATGAAACTCAAGTTCTTGTATGATATAGCTAAATGTCACTTGTATCATTATCTGAAGCAATCAATCTCTCAGAGAAATCAATATTTTCTTATATCATATAAAGGAACTGACTGGTTTACAAGAATATTTTTGCATGTTGCCTTTTGTCTGATGAATCCAAAGTTCAATGAAAAGTTCTGCAAATGTTTCTAATTTAAAGATGTAATTGTTTTAAGTTTAAAAAGAAAAGGCTTTCATTGTTTTAATTTGTAAATATACCTTAATGGTAAGGTATATTTACATCAATACTTACTCTGCTCACATGGTGATTTGAAAGTTGATTGGAAATTAATTTGGTGGGAATAGTTAAGATGGACAATTCAGAAGAATCTAGAAAAGTTTGCAATATATAGTGGCCCTAAGTTTAGCAGCCAACATACATACATACATACGAGAGAGAAGCAATTCAATATAATTTAAGTACAGCTACTTTTCTATTATTATCCAGTGCTGCATATACAGAATTGTACCATAATCATTCATGACCATACCTATTTTTGAAGATTTGTTATAAATACCCCTTCTTCTGCATTATGAAAAATAGAACTATAAAAACAATTAGACTTTCTTAAGTAGATTTGAAAATAAATATTTCTGAATTCAACACATGCCTATCTATTCAGGACATTTATTTCAATGATTTTATTTCAAACCTTCAGGAACATTTGTAAGGTAATAATATATCCCCATATTTTTTTAGCACTAGGTCAAATAAACATTTTGAATTGATTCTTAATCCAATCAATCCATCAGAGAGAAACCTCACTTTAAAGGTGTTCTTTTAAAAAATGCCATTCTTAAATTAATAAGGAAGATCTAGTGGAGAATCTTTTTAATTGCATGCAAATAAGATT
>JANHZT010006213.1:29816-40890 GCA_032468215.1 Stegonotus admiraltiensis
GATCTCGGAAGGCACAGGAAGCAGAAAGTGAGGAGAAAGGTAGGTCTCTCCACGCCTGCCGCTTGCAGGGCAGACCCGAAAATCAGCTGGGTGGCGGGAAGCGACTGCCCATGCACAGTGGAGCTGAGCTAGGCAATGGTTCGCATGCCCGCAGAGAGGCCTCTGCATGCCACCTGTGGCACGCGTGCCATAGGTTCACCATCACTGGTTTAGGGGTTCATAATTGGAGCAGGAATTGGATTGTACTAGGTGGATGTAGATTTCTTCCCAACCTAAACATTCTGTGTTTGTACAGCCATACAGAATTATTCAGCCTAAACACACAAGTACTAAAATGATAGTGAGGTCAAGACTCAAGAACACATTTCAAATCCATTAATTTCCCAACTTCCATTACTGACTGGATTCCATTACTGACACATTGAGCGGATAAGTTGGAGGGGAACAGAAATTTCAATGGAGGGATTTTAAGAATAGAATTTATGTAAGAGTTCTTATCTATTAGTTTTCAGATACTTTGCTTAAACTCCTGTAATAAATTGGAGCTATGTTTTATTCCAATACCCTCATTCCAACCCAGATGTTTAAAACCATAGCTTTAAGATGCTTTAACCATAGCATATACAGTATAACAATATATATATATAAATATATTAGATTCTCACTTCCTGAGCTGCACTTCTCAAACCTTTAGTGATCTAGCTTAAATTTGACATAAATAGATTTTCATTCTTGCCAAGCTCATTGGTCCAGCATAAACTGAAGATATGTAAACATCTGGAATTATTCAATGTGATCTCCATTGCAATAATTTGATCATGATGATTTTCCTTTGGTTCATTCTTGAAAAATAGACATGGCTAAAAGATTAAAATATTTGTTCTATATTCTTGCGTGGAACCGTTAAAAAAAAAGATCATCACAACATAAATAAAGGAAAAAAACAAGCTGTCAGATTAATCTGGAAGTTAGATTCTTCTCCAAGGTGACCAGACATAATCATCTATCTTCTGGAGACCCTATTGCCAAAGCTTGTCAGGACACTCATTTGTCATATGCCACCTCATACAGTGGTCCTTGAATTGTACATACACATTAAAACAGAATAGTAATTCAACAATCATTCTTCCAGACATGTCAACTGTGAAGTATATAATCTAAAATAACCCAGGCCAGTTCATCTGAAGTGCAAACAAGCAGTTGGTATGCATCAAAAAAATTCAGTAAGTGACTTTCAAAAAGTATTGCATCTACAATGAGAAAAATACTGAAGTTTGAATGAGAATTCCAGAGGGGTTATCAGAAATGTTAAGTTGTACATATCATTTGTCAATCTCACTGCATTAGCAGCTTTTAAAATACACTGACAAGACAGAATAATATTTCTTCCTGTTCTCCTTTTCTTTCTAAACAAATCCCATGTCAACTTTAATTACACTGTCAATTGCTTTTGTCCTTTAAAAAAGTTCTTCTTCTCTCAGCAAAACTACAATCAGTAGTAAGAGAATCTATATCTTAGGGTTTTCTTTTTTAAAAAAATTCCAGAAATATATTAAAGTTCAATGATTGACTTATACATAATTTGGAAAGACATCCAAGTTAGAATAGGAAAACATACAAGTAGTGGTCAGCTTGTGACCATTTGTTCAGCAACAATTCAAAGTTCCAAAGGCACTGAATGAATGATAGTTTACAACTGTTTCTAGATGTTCTGGACTACAACATCCCTGCAGTCATGTGATCATGATCTGAGTGCTTGAAACTAGTTTGTATTTATGACCAAATGCCAAGAGATCCATAATCATATGTTCACTATTTGCAACTTCCCCAACCTGCGTGGCACCTCTCATGTGCCCTCATACACTCCTGCACATCTTCCCCGATTCTCACACAGAGGAGGCCACATAGGGAGCCAGAGCCCCAGCTACCGGTATGACTAACACTTTGCCTGAACTTTTTACCTTGCAAATCCTTAGGCCCTGTCTGGAAACCCCTTTGGTACATCAGTTATCTGACATGGGCTGATTGAACAGGCCCCATCTCCCCCATGGAGAAGAATGATGCCAGCAAGGCTGAAGAGCAGCCCTGTCAGGGTAAGCCCAAGAATGACAAAGAACAGTTCAACCAGTGTTCTCTTCTTTATTTGCTTACATATATCAGAGAGAATCTTGCCAGGCTAAATTCTTACAACTCTCATCTTAATGGATGTACCTGATGGATTCTAGGGAGCTGCTATCCTTCTACTTCTTGGGTCCTCTATCCAGCTTTTGACTGTGTTGCCTCTTCTCTCTCCTGCTTCTGGAATGTACTCCCTCCTTCCTGAGAAACTGTCACTTCACTGAAGTCCATCACACCAACTTCCCCTCCCCATGGGCATCATTTCTCACACTCTCAGAGCAGGGGTGGGTTCTACTTACCTTTACTACCGGTTCGCAATGGGATCGCATGCACGCTTTGCTTCTGTGCATGCACAGAAGCTTCTGTGCATGTGCAGATCACTGTTGATAACATCCGGGGTGGTGGGCGGGGCCTCCCACCAGTTTTACTACCAGTTCTTGCAAACTGGTCTGAACCGGGGGCAACCCACCACTGTCACAGAGTAATCTGTCCATAGCAAATGATTGACGTAAATGTCTTCCACTACCAGATCTAAGATCATGTAGCAGATTTAAAATAATAATTTGCTTTAAAAATATAGAGAGAAACAATGGCAACTCTGAAAATATTGCTAATAATGGACAGCTAGAATAGGTGGACAAATTATAAAGACAATTACTGGGGAGAATAACAGTATTTAGCACTCTTGCATCTTCATTCTTGGATCATATTTTCATATTTTTCACAGAATTTGTAGACTGCATAGCCGAAATGATGGTAACCTTGGGAACATTCCTGGTATGACATTAATCTGACCTATTCTGAACAATTTATTTTTTCAGTAATTAAAGACTTTGTCATACTTCCCAGCAACTACTCATTCAGGCACTAAAAGCATCATAGATTTTTAAGTTGTGAATAAAACTACATATATGTTAAAAATATTGTTTGTATATAGTATTTGTTTCAAGAAAATCATAACAGACCAGGAAAGAACTCCGGACTATTACAACAAGCGGTGGAGCCAACCCGGCCATGGAAGGAGATAGCCATGGATTTTATAGTAGAGTTCCCAGAGAGTGGGGGGAATACTCATTAAAGTTTTGCATAAAGGGATTGGATCATCTCAGCCGTGCTTGCTTTTGATTAGGTTCATCAGTTGGAACATTTGACATCAATCTAGAAAAATGTATGCACACAACAACCTAACATTAATTAATTGATTATTCAAAAAGTCAATTTAAACACTAGGAAGGCACACCCTGGTTAATTTTTTAAAAAAATCCAAACAGTAGAAATAGTGGAATCAATTAGCCAGCGGTACGATCTTGGGGTTAGCCTGGTTTACTAAGTTCATTGGTGAAGATAAACTGACAAAGGTATGTGTCAACTGGACAATGGAATGTCAAGCAGCCTTTCAGAAGCTTGACAGAATGCTGATATACTGAAGTACAAGCTGAACACCCATTTATGGTTGATGCTGTAATTTCATGTTCATGAGTGGAATAGAGATTTGGACTCAATAATCTACAGATTTTTTTCCAACCTTGTATGATTCTGTACATTAAATTCTGATCTGAGGATATAGAAAACAACAACATACCATGGAAATCCTCAAAATTAAATGCATGGTGACTTAACACGGTGATGAGGAGATAGATGTAACACTACATATAATGTCAATGAATACTTACTTGCCACAGATACCATTTTGTAATTTATATAGGAGCTTCACTAATGAGCAAAATCTTGCTTACAATCCCTCTACTAAGATACATTTAAAATGCACTTCCTAACTCACTCTATTTTTCAGTTGTAATTCTACCAAAAATTCTCCAGGCACACTTAACAAGCAGATACCCCTGTAGTTAGAGCATTCATTTTTTTACACTTACTTTTTTCTTTTTGTATAGGGAGATAAGATACCTAAGTTCAGTCATTGGGCAAAGGTGCTACTTTCACATTAAATGAGTTGCACAGCCACCCTATATACAATCCATGGCCATATTTAACTTTTCTCTAATTACACTTTCAATACCTGCAGCCTTACAATTTTTCAACATTCTCTCAGCATGTATGACTTCATTATTTTCTTTAATTTGGACACTATTTTTATAGCATTTGTTTCAATTCCACTGTTTGGCATTTCATTATCATTCTCACATAAATTTCTAAATAACTCCTTCAGCACTTTCCATTCCAATTTTTAAATAACTTCTTCCATCAATAGCCCAATCACTTTCTTGCTTTGTTCATAACCATCCATTAATAACATTTAGCAGAATAATTTTTCTCCTTGATTACATTCAGCATGTTGCTCAATGTTTCCCAAATCTCATCTTTGCTTCTTCCATTATCAGTGTTTATTGAAGCATAACAAACATCACCAAGCTATGGATTCCACACATATCCATAACAACTTAGTTGGCATGAATTAATATTTTCAGTAATACAGTTTTACCCTTTTATTTACATTACTTTTATTCTTGTTGTTATGGTCTCAAAGTATCTCAAGGTTTTCAGAACTCTTCTTTGGAAGTAAGGTTGGAAATAAAGATAGATAGATTGGAGACATGAATGTAGAAGCAACAGAAGTGGATGTGGATTGCAGAACTGGACAAAAGTAAAAGAAGATGAGAGGATATTTGGATGTCAGGTGACAGATGCAATTACATCAAGAAAAGATAGTTGGACAGAGTCTGATTGAAGATACCTGGAAATATCTTACATCATCTTTCTACTTCTTACAAGACTATCACCACCACCCCAAGTCCTTCCCCAAGTAGTAGAGGCACCAAGTTTTCACCAACATTTTATTGTAACAAGCCACTAGTGAGTTGAAATTTTTGATCATTTCGAAAACTTAACTGGGATGGCAGTGACTGAGTACATGACTGAGTCAGAAGAAACTGACATGAGTCCATTGGATGTTAGACAATGGAGCTGATTCAAATAGAAAAGACTACCAGAGTCTGCAAATTAAAGCTAAAGGACAAGACAATTGTGAAGGAAGAGAACATGGAACAGTAAGGACTACCAGGATAACTACTAAGACACACTGAGGAAGATCTAGGCCTCTCACCAAGCTGCAGGGGGAAAAGAATTTTAAGGGAACGGGACAAGCAACAGATTTGATTTGATTTGAAACTGGGAGACTGTGATATCTAGTGTTGTTTTAGGCAAAAAGCCAGCTGGGTGACCTTGAACCAGTCACTCTCTCTCAGCCCTAGGAAGAAGGCAACAGCAAACTAAAACTTTGCCAAGAAAACTGCAGGGAGGTATCTAGGCAATCTCTGAGAATTGGACATAATTGAATGGAAGAAAGAAAAAAATAATTGGTTGGGGAAGATATGTGGGGAGTAGCTTGGCAAGTCATTCCAAAGAAAGGGAGGGAGTAATTGAGTGCCTATTTCTCCTATTCTGGGCCAGTTACTTACTCCAATATTCAGATGTGGATTGCTGATAACGTTGGAATCATAAATGTTTCTGAAAAATTCCATGTCTGTGGGTAATAAGATCATACACAATTACAAATTGGTTTCAAATAGCAAACAGATCTGACCTATATTATCAAATGTCTGGTGGGGGGGTGACTAGTGATATTGCTGTCTCTGAAATCTGTCTTGCCAAATTTCAAGTTCTGCATCAGCAACAAACCCAAGGTATAAGTGAAAAGGGATGGCAAGGGTACTTCTGTGGAGGTAATAAACCATGAACATGTTTGTAACAATGGGCGATAGGCACATCATAGGGATTTTGTTTGTGAAAGGCCCATCTTGCTATACAACCCTACCTTCCTTGCCTTCTCCAAGTAGTTATTGATGATCTGTAACTGACATAAAGGTGAGTCATTTGGCATGATCTAATCACTCCTTGATTACTATAAGACTCATTCCTATTGAGAGCCTCCAATCAATTTTTTTCACACACATAGACTGCCCCCTCTTTTAGGATGGGCAGGCATGGGTTGTCCCAAAGAGATTGTCAACATTGATCTTAGGATAGGAGATATGCTTGCTGCCTTGAAAAAGATGGTGGAGCACTCCCTCTTGAACAGAACTTCCTGGGATTCAGCAAACCCTGATATTGACTGCCAAGTCTCCAGCTATCCATTATTGTGAAAATAGATGAATTTGGGCACCTTGGCAGAACATTTAGTGGATGTGGGAAAATGGAGAAAGTTTAAGATACGCAAATACTGGAAGAAAGTTAGTGGTTAGTATGTAATCTTATAAGAGGGCTGAAAAAGATATGAGAGGACTTCTAGAAATGAGCAGATAGCAAAGTTCATTAGTGGTTTTATCACTAAAACATTAGTTCACTGTAGGGTGTAGTAAGCCTGGGGAGATTCAACACTTTCAAAGACACTCTGACTTAATGAACTCACTAATGAAAGGGGGCTGGACATTCCTTTCACATTTTCTAAGATTCTGTACCACAAATCTAATTATTCCATTAAAACTCCTTATAAGAGCCTATGTGATGCTTGCTTCCTTATCTGTGGCCTGCTGTACAGGTTTGATAGGACTGTTGGAAGGTATAAATGTTTGTTGAAAGAAGTAAAATAGCTTTAGACAGGACTTAGTTCTGTTACGTGGAAATGAGAATTAGTATGTCTAGTCTTGCAAGATTCACAAATTCAGAATACAAGGACTGCTTGGATTTCTGGAAAGATCTTTATTGCTAACAGGCGAATGTAACAAAACCTTAAGAGCCTGCCAAGCAATTCTCCTGCTTAACTTTAATCTACCTTAATTAAAGAAAAATAGCTCTGAGTCCCTTTCTCATGCTTTCTCCTTCCCATCTCAAGTGTGTCTTTTGCAACAATCCTATTTCTTTCCTCTTCTCCACAGGTCTGAGAGGTCTCCATACCACCGCAGTACCTATGCATATATAAGATTACACCCCAAAGTACCTGGGCTAAAGTTAGAAAATTAATGTGAGCTACTATTTGCCTACAATTTGGAACAGCAGTCCAATCTGTTATATATTTATTGTGAACTTGTATGAGGATGCTTCTAAGCATATACTGTAGGTGATCATAGAGACCATAGTACTTCTGCATAGAATAGAAATCAATATGTGCAATACAGGGAGTTGCCATTATATACAGTAGGTCAACTGTGTTAAATCAGACAAATGCAGTAGCTCTGGAGAAATTATGCAATCTAAGTAGATGTAGTTTGAAAATTGTTAACCATCTGGAGGAAAAGCTGGACTCCTTTCTAGGTTCATTAGTGTAAATAGAATTGCAAAGAACTAAACTTTGGTTCAACCTATGGCCTTTGTTAACGCATACAGAAAATGTAGTAAATGCAACCATAAACTACAAACAGGATCATATAGCCACCAAATACAGCTTCCAATTCAGCTGAAGAATCACAAAAAGAAGGAATATAACTTCCAAGTCAGCAGAAGCAGAGTAAGGAAATGTTAACCTGAACACAAAAAAAGTGAGAACAGACCAGAGGTGGGTTTCAGCAGGTTCTGACCAGTTCTGGAGAACTGGTAGCAGAAATTTTGAGTAGTTCAGAGAACCAGTAAATACCATCTCTGAGTGGCCCTACCCCCGTCTATTCTCTGACTCCTGAGTCCCAGTTGATCTGGAGGAAATGGGTATTTTGCAGTAACCTTCCCCTGGAGTGGGGTGGGAATGGGGATTTTGCAGTAACTTTCCCCTGCCATACCCACCAAGCCATGCCACGCCCATCAAGCCACACCCACAGAACCGGTAGTAAAAAAATTTGAAACCCACCACTCGTTGGTTGGTGTATTTCCAATTTCCAATCAGAACAGATTTTTTCAATATTTCTTTGTCATTGATAGTCTATTTATAATGCACAGGAACAAAATAAGCTGTATTATATAGAGTAAAAAATCTTAAAATCTCCAGCCAACTTTTTTTAACTGTAACAGCTTTCACAGAAGAAATTCTTGGCCCTATTTAGACAGCACCTAGAATTTCTTGCATATAAAGCATGTACCATGTGAAATTGTTAGTAGATTTAATTCATTTTTCTTACATAACTCAGTGAAATGAGCTAAGCAGAAATGATATAATTAGTCAAAATAATTTGATGGAATTTTATAAATAATAAAACTACCATATTTGGGCTGCACATGTCCAGACCACCATTAGATGGTAGCAAATCATTAGAGTTTTCTGTGTCTCTTTGCTGCTATCTAGTCTTTTGGAGATTCCCACTTCATTTATGGTAACCCAAACAAACAAACAAACAAACACACACACACACACACACACACAAACAAACTGTTCTAGATACTTAAGTAATCATTACATTGAGGGATCCTTGGTGCTCTCTGAGCTTGCTTGTTTTCTTGCAGACATTTTATTACTCTAACTAGGTAATATCAGCAGTGCTAGTAAAGAGTGCTGTTTACTGTAAATTTATAATCTGGTGTCTTGCCTATCTATGTGGGTGGGGGTAGTCTTAGAGATTCTTTGGTTGGGCTGTTTAATGATGGCTCTTTGGCAGTTTCTTGATTGGGGTCTGAAGCAGGGGTGCTATTCAGCAGGTTCTGACAGCTTCTGGAGAACTGGTAGCAGAAATTTTGAGTAGCGGAGATAACCGGCAAATACCACCTCTGCCTGGCCCTAGAGTGGGGTGGGAATGGAGATTTTGCAATATCCTTCTCCCAGGAGTGGGGAGGGAATAGGGATTTTGCAGTATCGTTCTCCTGCCATGCCCACCAAACCACGCACACCAAGCCACACCACACCCACCAAGCCACGCCCACAGAACTGGTAGTAAAAAAAATTGAATTCCACCACTGGTTTGAAGTTAACCTGAAGTTGATTCCTAGTGGAGAGGTGCTGGAATCATCTTTTTTGGGGCTGGTTGATTGTCTCTTTTGCATAGTCTATAGATGTTGTTAGTGTCTATGTATCTATTGATGTATCATTATATTACAATATCAACCTGTAATGCAATTGAAAATTGAATACATTCTAGCCTACACCTTTATCTAATTAGCTTCATTCACAACTTATTCATGTAAAGAAGATCCATGAAATCTAAGAGACAATATTGCTTGTTAGCTCCTTTTCTAAAATCATACATTTCCTGCCCCAATTCTTATTCATTGATATCTTCAACAGAAAAGATAAGGTATGCCTGTAGGTGTGTATGTGCACATGCATAAACACACACACAGAGACACAAATTTACACTTGCTATATAGATTTCAAGGCAAAATTACTAGTGTGAACTTACTACTTTAATTCTATTAAAATTAAAATTCTATTTGTTATTAAGAACTACAAGTTGTTAAGAGAGGCACCCAAAACAGTAGAAAAATGGCTCTCAGTGAATTCTGAATGAAAAAGTAAAGTAGAAGTTGATAGACCAAAGTCTACCAACTGAGTTTGGTCAAAAAACACATACAATTACTAGCTGTCATTGAACAAACAAGGAATTCATAATTCCTCAGATTTAGAGTTTTTGTCTTGCTCTGGTATTTAGCAGCTACTTTTCAACTTAAAGGCCCAGTTACATAGGACTCTTTTGTCCAAAACATGTGTTTCCAATAAAATCCTACATAAAATGACAATGACAATAAAGTAAGGTAAACTTAAAAAGATAAAAGTAATTTAATTGCTCACTAAGATATTTGTTTCTTGAGCAAACAAAGCGACCCAAGTTGACTTTCCAATCATTTTGCTCATGTATTTTTCATTCTGAATCTATTAAGAAACATTATTTTGCAATTACATTAAAGTCAACCTTAAAAATCACTTGCCTGCACTACCTCCCTCCCTTATGTGAAGGAGATTAATGAAATCCATCACAGCTTGGCCTATTGCACAATTCACTATAGAAATAAATAAAATCACCAGAGAGTAAGGATAGATATGCATATTTAATTCCTTGTGCTTATGGACACAGGCTATATCACACAAAATTTCCACTTTTGAATTCCAACCCACTTATTCATTAAATATCTACTATAAACCCTCTAAACAGAATCACTTAACTAATCTGTAGAATTATCGCTAAATTACAATTACCAACTCAACATTTACTGATAAAACACCTAAAAAATGGGTGAGGAATGATTTAGTAAGGACAGGTAAGGTGCAAGCAAGCTAAGGAAGAAGAGTATTGAGAAAGGTTTTGAACAAGGAGAAGAATTTGCCTGATATATACAGCTACATATTACTTACCCAGAATGAGTTCTCCTCTTGGATCTGTCTCTAGCATCCAAGGATTACTATCATCTGTTAGCAATAAAGAAGCATGTAAACAAGTGGCTGCTGAGGCAAAGGCCTCTGAATTATTGAAAACAATTAATTTGGATAGTGTCCCAATTAACATGAAAATCTGTAATAAGCAGTTTCCAATGGACAAATCAGTTTAATTGATGAGGGTACATCCCCTGACTTAATTTCCTATTTCTCTGTTGAAAATCTTACATGACTAGATGCAGATCTTTTCCAACTGATTACATGCTAATTGTGTGTAGCACTAAAATTTACATAACAAAATATAGATTTATAAGTATACATTTCCATTATTATTTTAAACAATTAACTTTAAAGAAGATAGAGGTTTTTTTCTCCTTTAAATCTTATCTAATGGTTTATAAATACTGACTGTTTCACTGGAGCTGTTATGGTTTATCATGTGTTTAAGACCTTCTAATGTATGAATTATTGATAGGCTCCAAGGAGCAATGAGGGCTCATCATCTAAATATTTATTCAATATGTTTCTGAGAGGATGTTCCTGACCTCATATAGACCATAAATGCTCCAAGTGGTCTATTGTGGGAAGAGTTATAGACCTTCCATGAAAACAGAACTATGTCCCAGTTTTTGAGCAAAATGCTATATGAGAAAAATACTATATAAACTGTGAAAATATTTATATTTATATACATATATACATACATACACATACATACATATACACACATACACATATATATACATACATATGTATATTTATATAAATGTA
>JANHZT010006214.1:0-10232 GCA_032468215.1 Stegonotus admiraltiensis
AGCATCAGAGAACCCTAGAAGATATGGATTTCCTGAATAATTTTCAGTCAGGATACAGGCCCAGGCATGAGGCAGGCGAATGAATCAATCACCTCCAGCAGAGAATTGAAAAGTAGTAATCAACTTCAGCAATGTCAGTGAAGATGTGTGACAAAACTACCCATTGTGTCTCTGCATGAGTTATTTATTTACTAGAATTACTACTAGAGATTTATCACCCTTCATTCAAAAGTCATTCTGACTAGTTACTGACATAGAAATAGTTGGATGAAAAATCATGTCCTGATAAAAGTAAGGCTTCTATATAAGAACAACCAGATTCTAACAGCAGCTGAGTGGGCAATGGCCAGAAGTAGAAAAGACCAGAAAGTAAGAAAGACCATAATTCCCTTTTAAATGTACTAATGAAGTGTACAGTCTTCATTATCTCTGGGGGAAAAAACCCCAAACAAGAATATATGCTTATAAAGCATAGTACTATGAAAACAGTAACAGGCATGTACTACATTAGAGTGCTGCAGAATGGAAAGAAACAAATCATTCTTTGATGGGGCATGGCACTAAATAAATTTATGGTCTGATCTCACTTCCAATGAAATAATTTAAGTTTTCTTACAGATAATAACAACAGCGGGATCAGATGCTGTAACAGCTTGGATTATTTTAACAGCTAACAATGCGCTTCTGGTAACAGGGATATTAAAGGGTTTATTATTTGAACAACATCCTTCCTCTTTCATTTATGTTTCAAATAAACAGATGTCATCAGGTTGACACTTTAAAAAAAAGGAGCTTATGCCAGCATGACAGTTATTTGTGTACAACCAGAATTAGGATTCACCTCTGGCACAATATTTCCTAAAGATAAAATTGGCTTCAGCCATTTCCTCCTCCACCACCGCTTAAATTATTTTCATCATAAAACACGGACCACACAAATGGTTCTTCTGGAATTCTTAATTAGAATGTTCAGGTTCTTTTCATCATTTAGCATTCTTTGCAACAAATCAAGTGCTTTCCAGTGTGCTGTCCCAAAATAGAACCACTCCATTACTCTGCTGTAGAAAAGGGTGTGGAGGACAAGTCATGGAGGATCATTTTAAACAAATAACTGGTTGAGCCTCTGGGTGTGCAAGGAGGAGGGGAGGGCAGTGGTCACAATCTAAATTTAATTTGTGGAACCAATGTTTGTCACATTTTATGACATGTGTTATGGTTGTTCTTGATCCCTACCTCATTTTTGAAGCTAAAGAGCAAAAGGCAGGTTTTGATTATAGTTAGTATTTCATTTTGAGAGATTAGTATACATAGAAGCCTTATTACCACCAAAGGTGATGTTCATAGTTTGCACTAATTTTTGATGCTGCAATTCTATTATTTGCTATTTTGCTAGTCTCACTAGCTGGATCTTATCCATACTGTCACAACAAATCTGGATCTTATCCATACTGTAACAAACAAATCTGCTGAATATTGTCTGTTTCTCCTACTCATCCTACTTGTTCTTACTTTTTTTTTTATTTTGCTTCTGCCATTGTTGCTACTGTGTTGCACATTTTATTTTGAAGTTTCTACTCCCAAATGCCCACAGTTTGGACTTTTCCTTGCAAAAAGGAGATGGGTTTGATTCTTAGCTACTTGGCATGGATAAAGCTATTTCTGCAGGAGGAGAGGGAGGGAGGCAGAGGAATCTGAGTACTGTATTAACAGGAAAAAGCTGTGATATAGAAACTTTATTTATCACTTGCTTATTTTCTGTATGTAAAATTTGTTCCCTTGTCTCCATGTGATTCTGGAATTTCCTAGAAATTGAGAGGTCCACCAGTGTTCCTCACTGCTGAATTCTAGAAATATGTGCAAAGTCCATTGTTCTTTTGAAGGGATGCAGGTGCACAACAGCTGAGATGCTTAGCTTCTTAACTACAATAATTGTTTGTCTATTATTGTTCTTATTTTTAATCGTTAGGATCTAATTTTATTATATGGCAGTTCTGCTTTTTTCCCCCTGTGACTGTTGATTCATTCACATATTTTGTAAACTGCCTGAAGCACTAGCAAGGAGCTAGAATATTTAAATAAATAATCTGGTCACAGAAATTGCACCAGGTTACCAGAACAAACCCAGCCCTGGTTTTGATATATCAGCAAATTAAAGTCAGAGGAAAGCTGGTTTTTCTAAACCTTACCACTAGGAATGAATGAAAAGGCTCCCCGGGGTTTTTAAAGGCTTTTAAATAAACATTTGGAACCAACTGACTGGCAAAATCTTGGGATATCTTTTTCACTTTAAAGAAAGTCCTTCATGGTTAGGAAATATAAACCTCTCATCACATTGGCCACAACAAGGATTACAGCTTCATGCAGCAATATATTTTTCCAAAAGTACTTTGTGCAGACCTTAAACAAACCCACACTGAGACCTTTCTGTTGACCTTAACCACAACTTTCTAGACTGACAGCCCAATTCTGGGAGTATATTTAGTCAAGATGTTAAACCTGCTGCGTTGAATAGGATTTGCTCCCAAATTAACTTTAGGATTGTAGTCTAATTCCATTAGTAAGGGTGGTCTTGATCTGAAATTTCAAACTCAACGTTGTGTACACGCACACACACATTCTTTGTGGCTGCATATTGTCTTCTGGCCTCATAGCAGTTGTCCAAGACTGGAATGTGGAAGATCCAAAGAACTTCTGCTTAGATTGTTAACAGACTAAAGGAAAAAAGGGGGAAAAATACATAAAATGAAAATGAAAACAGCCTGGCATCTTTCTGTGCCTTTAATAAGACCCTAAAGTTCAATCAATAGGAACAAAGTTTTTTCACAGACTGCAGATAAAATATCTGCTCTTTTCAAGTTTTGGTACTTAAATACTGCACTGTATGAAGGGACAAAAATGAATGCATGGATGTAGGTGTCAACATCTATAGTGACTACTGCCCTTAAATTTTATGTTTGCCTTCAGTCTGTAGGGACAGTAAATATGTGTGTGTGTAAATGCCAAAACAAGTCTATTACACTGTCTATTACCAGTCACTAATATAAAAGATTACTGTATTTCTGAAAAAATATTTCTGCTTTTAAAGACTACTCAGGGTTCTTTAATCTTGAATATACTCTTGAAAAAGAGCATATTGAAAAAGAGTCAATTAAAGTTAGAGGGTTTGTTTTCTGAAGCTTCAATCATACCGTTTTAGTACCATTTTTTGTATGGTTTCATTGAGTAGCACCTTCAATTAACTGGGCTGTTAATTAAAGAGTGTAATTTAGATCTGAAAAGATTTTTTTAATACTCTGTTATATGGAAGATTTCAATCAATGCTGGGATTTTAGAACAATTATTCCATATATCTTCACCATTTCTTGTATTAAAGATAAATACCATTTGTTGCTTGCAACCCATTTGCAATATTTACAATTACAGCACTTATTGGCATTTCAGTTTGGGCCAATTCAAACAATGTGATTCTGAGCAGCACACAGAAATAGAAACCAAAAAAGAAATCAAAAGAAAAAAATAATACCATAACAAACAAATATAAAATATGAATATAAAATGGCAACAGAGCATGTCACAAAACAACAGAAAGTGGTCTTTTGCCCAAGGCAACTGGACCCCATTTTGAATGTATGGAAAAGGAATGTTGAAGATACAGAAAATAATGCTTCCCTCATTCAAACAGGTTTTGTATCATCCTAACATTTTTACATTCCGGGAAAAAAATACATATCCCAACTTAGCTTTGGGACAATTTTT
This sequence comes from Stegonotus admiraltiensis, assembly GCA_032468215.1. Classification (NCBI taxonomy): domain Eukaryota; kingdom Metazoa; phylum Chordata; class Lepidosauria; order Squamata; family Colubridae; genus Stegonotus; species Stegonotus admiraltiensis. The sequence goes on from JANHZT010006214.1 coordinate 3,757, forward strand.
AATAATTTCATATAAGTAAATTCCTATGAATTACATATCTGCTACCTAGAAATTGATGGCTGGACTACAGACCTATAGATTCTCTATGGCCCTATTATTGCCAAGATACTTATTTTTCAACATCAGGAAGATAATTTTATGATCCTAGTTACTGAACGGGCAAAAGATGTTACTTCGAATTTACGAACAAGTTATTTACAGTAATTATCAAAAAACAAATTGTCAAAAAAATTGTCAAAAAAAATCCATCACCCAGAAACTGCAAATTTACTTTGGTAGAAACTTTACTAAAGAGGGGAAATGAATAAAACAATTATAAGATGTGCAAAGGTTTGTAGAAAGGGAAACAGTTTTAGAGGACTGTTGCAGGTAATTCATTTTTGTTAAAAGAAATTAAAATGGCTGTGTATAATGACTGTTCCACTTTGTTATATAGAACAGGAAGTCAGATGAAACAGAAGAAGCAAGAATGGACTACTTAAAAAGTACTTTCCTTTATACGGAAAAAGAAAAAAAAGTGTCAAGAATGAATGGGTGATGAATGAATCTGAATTAAAAGGGAATGACTTTTGTATTTGTGCTTTGGATCTCAATGAGAGTTTGATGAAGCATATGAACTTCTCATAAAAGTGTACTTAAACACACACACAAATCTAATTATGCTTAAATACAGTTGTTCGTGTATTTAATATACATGCTTCCTTATTAAGGTTCCCTGAGTTGAATTTAAAAGTTGGAGGGGCTGGCTCTGTGAGGTGCTTTTGTATCCCATCTTTCCTCTAAGAAGCACAAAGCAGTATATATGATTTATCTCTACCCCCACTCAAAACATTTTATCCCAACTATGTTTTGTGTTCTATTTGACTGAAAGTTTGTGGCTGGCCTATGGTTACCCAATGAATTTTATGGCTGAGTGGAACTTTGAACCTGCATGCCCTTGAACCTAGACTAATTCCATTGGTGATCTGGGGTATATAGGTCAATGGAGTTCACTTGGACAGAAATGGTCCAGACTCGACACAATCATTTGCTGAGGATCTATTTTTGTAGCAAACCTCACTCAGTTGCTATCTTGTAAGTTTGACTACAACTCTCATTACCTCAGCCAATATAGTTACTGGATTGCTGATATGAAGCCAGTAAACCCATTTGAAATAAAATTTACCTTAATAGTTTAATAAAGACTCACTGATACTGCTTCATAGGGGTTCAGTGAATAGGAATAAGATGTTATGCGAGTATTAACAGGATGACAATACACGAGAAGTAAATTGTAAAATAGATAGATTTGGAGTAGGAATTGCCATTTGAGATGGAAAGACAAGAGTAGCATCAATAATAGTTCAATCCTATTTGCATCATTATTATTCTATTTAGATTCTATTTGCAGTCACAAAGCTATTATAGTATTGGGTTTCTCTGCCTCCATGTAATGGCTGAGTCATTAAAAATATAAATAGGAAAAGAAACTGAACAGTAGCTGTTGCAGAATAATAAGAAATGGAAGAGGTGATGGTTGCTCTTGCGAGATCACGGTGCTCTTTTCTGGCGTCCACAGCCGGGGAGATCCCCAGGACGGGATAGGCCAGCTCGCCTTTCATTTCCGAAGTGCTGTTTTGCCGGCCCGCGTCATGCTTCTCAGTTCAAACACGCTTTGGCTCTTTATTATTCATGGGCCTTTTTCTCAGTCGGTGGTGCTGAATAATAAAACAGCTCAGGATCAAATGGGCCAATTCTCCACGCCTGACACCAACTGCTACTGTTCGCTGGGCTCTGCCAAGCGTTGCCTCTGATAATGAGTGGGATTTGGTTAAACAGTAAATTAATGAATAATGAAATATCCAGGTTGATCAGTTAGAGAGCACGCTTGCTTGGCCCCGGGCGGAACGCCGGGGGCAAAAATTACTTTCAAACGGCGCTTGCCTGTCTGCTGGGCTGGATAACTATTTTACAGCCTATTGCCTGACAGAATAGGCGGGGAGGGAGAAAGGATGGAAATGGTGCGGGGGTGGGGGGAAGCTAAATAGCCGAAAGAAAGCAGCCGAGGCGGGGGAAGACTAGAGGAAGCCGGCGGGTCCGTCTAGTTATTACTTTGCGGCCTGCCGCAAGAATGAAGAGCCTTAACACTGGGAAACTCCACGGCGTTGCGAGGCAGAAAAAGATCTGGATAAAAGCTCAGGGGAGAGGGGCATCATTCGCTGGGAGAGCTCTCGAGAAGACTAGATTTGTTTCAAACGCTCATTTCGCCCCAAGTGAACCTTAAAAGGCTTCGGGCGGCGGCGGTAGCAGCAGGTAAACAACGAACGAGGCCACACCTGTATAGAAAGTGAGAGAGCGCAACACTTGAATACCACCTTGCTTCCAATCGCGGGGACACAGATGTTGTAAAAAGCAAGCAATGGGGGGGACGAGTGGGAGAAGAAGCGGGAGCAGCTGTGAGTTTGAATTCGGCTCCAGCTACCTGAAAAACAGCCTGGAACTTGAACCTGCCTATTTCAGACCGAGGAGAACGATCTGCTAGTTGTGTCTTTTCCTGCAGTTTTTCTTTTTTTTAATTACTATTATTATTACTATTTTATTACAGGAACGCTGTGATTTCAATGCTTTCTCTAAGTCCCTGGTCTCACTGAAAGGGAAAGAAGGTGTATAAATTTAAATAATTCGCCGCTATAGCAGTCTTCCCAAGCTTAGGGGGTATTTAAACTACAATTCCCAGCAAACACGTTCAAAAATCTTCGGGCAGCACACCAGTCAAAGCAGCTGCCGCGTTGGCGCGCCTCTCCGCGCTGAGTCAGAAAGACTGGGCGGAAACCGATAACCTCCCATCGTCTCCTTGTCAACTTTTCCCGAAAACACCACATTAGATCGGCCTTGAGTAAAGGCAGCGCGAGTGATCTTTCCATAGTAATCAACACCCGCAGGTTGCTTTGCAAATCAGCAGCACCGGGAAAAGGCGCTCGCAGGCGAGCACAGTCCAAGATAGGGGAACGGAAAGGCACCGCCCTCCCCCACCCCCTTTCTCCATGGAGGACACGGCCTGCTGGAGCAGGAAAGCTGGTTCCCACCGGATAAGCCGTCGGGCTTCGGCTTTCCAGGTTTTGGATTTGCTCCAGCTGCTGCCGTTGCGAAGGGTCGAAGGAAGGAGGAAAGGCTGCGCCCTTTCTTGGAGTTCGTGCCAGCCCGGGCGAGAGGCGAGGCCACCCCGGGTTCCCTCGCTCCGCGCGTTCCAGGTGGAGAGTTTAGGAGGCGCAACTGCTCCTGAATTACAGCAATTCTTGCAAAGGGTTCTCGAGCTCCGGCGAGCTTTTGTAAGCCTCGGGCCCTCCCGTGAACGTACCCCTCGTTTCCTCCTTCATTCGTGGTGTAAAAACGTGTTATAAACGAATCGAAATAAAGCGAATTAAGTTCGACTTAGTAGCGCGTGTATTTTCGTTTTGAATCGTGGGCCCGCGAGGCAAAAAGTGTCCTGGGATTATTGGGAATTCGCAGGCCCCTGGCGCTGTGCTCCGGTGTCAATAGACCATCCAGCCCTGGTCCCGATTCTATGCAAAGGTTGCTGAGGAGATAGGATGGGGCCTTTCCTCTCCTCCTAATCCTTGGGGGCACAGCGAGAGACAGGATTATTGTGCTGACATATCTGCGGGGCAGGATAGCTTCAGGCAAAGCGAGGCCTCCCCTTCTACAATTGCCTCTCATTTAAGATATGATTATTGTTAAGCAAAACCTAAGGGGAAGCCTAAACGACTTCTCTGCAGTGAAAATAAATGCAGTAAGAACATTCTGTTTTCGGTAGAGAAACCTTTCCAAGGTGAATATTGGATGTTCCTGATAATACGGTTATTTATTATATTGGTGTCGCAGTTTGCCATATATTTCTCAAATCTATTGCATCTTCTGTCTCAAAATCTTAGGGAGATCCCATTGTTAGCATTCCTGAGATTCTGAGCAGGTCACCCAATTCAGTGGCAAGCTGATCCCAGAACTTCCTTTTATCCAGGATACTTTTGGCTGCATTGTTTAAAATTAATAATAAGGATCCTTGACTATCGCCGATTCCTAAACACTGGATCCAAAATTCAGTTTAATTGCAGTTATTTCCATTTTATTTCTCTCTGAAGGGAAGTAAATTCATGATACCATGGTCCCAGTGTCATCTAAAGGGCAAAGCAAACAACCCACTTAGCTTTTCTTTTATTATTTATCATAAAATATTATTTATTTACTTTAATTGTATTCCACGTTTTGATCAGAAGCTCAGGGCAGCCTACCTATCACTTCCTCCTTCCTTTTCCCCAGCAGCAACAAACAATCCTTTTGGGCTGAGGGAGACTGATTAGTCCAAAATCACGCAGTTGGACTTCAGCCAATACATAGCTTCCTTTTCTTAGCAAATTTGCCAGTGGAAGTAGGCACTAGGGTAATTTCATTTGTAAGACAGAAGGATATTGGTTATTGTTACTTTTACAGTCGGATTTACATTTCCTAGACACAAAAAAACAAACAACAGTTTTCAAGTGGGCTGAAATCTACTAATTTCTTTAGTGTCTGTGTGTTCCTCCCTCCCTTTCTGCTCATAGAACATGACACCAACAATAAAAGATGAAAGGTTCAAATCTAATAAAAACATTAAAAAACAATTCAAACTGGAAAGAATGTGAGCTGAACTACAGGCTGTGTCAGTTGGGATTTCAGGTGCTTCCTTGAAATAAAAAAGGAAGCATGTAAAAATCCAAAGATTCGTTTAAATTATCTTGCAAGTAATTTGATGTATCTACATTTGGTTTATTATTAACATTGGATTGCTTCTCAGTTCCCCACAGAAAAAGCTTTCTAGATAGCTTATCCACAAACCTGATAAGAAAAAATCTTAGGTTTAAGGTTTATAGAGAAAGTGGGTGATAAGGTATTTTAACTTTCTTGAGTCATATAAAGATATCTATGGAAATGTAAACCACAAGCTCTCAAAGCTCTCTCAAAGCAAGTGTGGAAGTTTTCAAAGACCAACCTGTTTGTAGCAATTAGAAACAGGCATTGGTACCTTGCCTTTCTAAAAAAAAAGTTTATTCCTGGAGATAGGAAACAAGATTGTTTTGTTTTCTCAACTGTTAGAAACAAGGAATTCATATATTTAAAATATTCATCTTTCCAACACCTAAGCTTCATAGTTGGTAAAGGAGTATTAGCCATCTGATGACGGGAGGATTCTTCAATAAGAGCTCTTATTGTCAGATTTATGACATCCCCCAGTTTTAAACACACTGCTTAGACTGCAAATAGGCTTAAGTGACAGGTTCTTGCACCTGCTAAGATTAGACTAGAGAAACCATTATTTACTAAACTAACAAAATTCTCCAGGATCTTTAGCAATGGGCAAGTTGAAAAGGTGGGGTGGGATAGTTAGTTATACTTAATAAGGCACAGGGAATGGATGTGTGGGTAGATGATTGTATAAAATAGGTCAAAAGTAAGGATATTTATATGTCCCTAAGAAACATGATTTTGGTTTAAACTGTGTGGGGCCCTGGATCTAAGATTGCTTGCCTTTGCTTTGGGCATGATGATTAAGATTTAGGAGAGTTGAAGGCCAGTCTGCTGTAGTCATACTTAACAGCACCAGACCTCTCTACGTATGTCCCATTGATTTGTACCTGGGTATAGAATCCAGTCACCCTCTTACCAAGGACTTAATTCCACTGGAAATTTCTAGCAATAGTGCAGGGGTCAGAACAAAACTTCCAGGAATAATGCCATATCTCTACTCAGGAAAAACAGCATTTTGCAGAGAGATGCAGAGGTTTGCATATTGGAGGCAGTAGTTCTTAAAATGAACCACTGCCTCTTTTAGTCTATAGTTGTAAAATGAGATGCAGGCAAGCTCAGGTATCTTCTTGTCTGGAGTTTCATTCAGTTTTCCTTTTCCCTGCTGCTTCTCTCCCACCTTCTATATTGTCATGGAAGTAAAATCCCACTGGGTTCCATAAAAGTTGCTATCTAAATTTGCAGGCATTTCTATTGGCACTGTGCCAAGTCTTGCAGGTTTAAATTGGACAATCCGTTTTTAAGAAGATACCAGGTCCCAATAAATATCCAGGAGAGATCATTGGGGGAAGCAGCTAAAAGAGTATGCTAATCCTGGAAACCAGTTTCAGCAGGATGAAAATGAAAAGTGCACCTTCCCTTCTATCTTTCAAAGGAAATTAGAGTTGAACTGGATTTCATCACCATTTATAAACTTCATGATGGTTGCCTGTACCAATACCTCTGTATTTATCTGTAGCTGAGACCATTATGGCTGTGAATTATGGGGGTTATAATCCAAAATATCTGGAGGCTGCTGGTTTGAGAAGATAATTTTATGTGGTGGTGAGAAATCTCTGCATTCTACTCTCTCCCTCTCCCTCTCCCTCTCCCTCTCCCACTCCCTCTCCCTCTCTTTCTTTCCCTCCCTCCCTCCCTCTCTCTCCCTCCTTCCCTCC
>JANHZT010006214.1:10332-20540 GCA_032468215.1 Stegonotus admiraltiensis
ATAGAGCTAGAAATAATCTAAAAGGAGTTACAGCTTGCAGTTTTATTTGATAGCCTCCACATATTGTTAATGGACTGTTCTAAGGGAAGGGAAAACTTGTTGGTAAAGGTGAATTTTAATGGATGGAGCTGAGAGGCACACATTTTTAAAGTTTAAGCCTAATTTCAGCCACTTTAATATACTGTTCCAATTTAATCATCATACAAATCCCAGCAACAATAATTATGTTTATTTCCAAGTAAATCTGCATAGCTCTGCAGTCTTAGATTATATATAGTGCAATTTATTCAACGTGTTTTCATTATCTCAGAAAAGGTGTAGTTTAACTGAACTATTTAAAATCAGTAATAAACAAAATTCATTTGATCATATTTTTCTAATGAAAATAAGACATTAACATTTTTCTGAAGTGGAATAATTAAGCCACATCATCTTTTCCCTTATTTAAAACAATGGAAATTATGAGTGCTTAATTGATTGATACAGTTCTTCAGATAAGTCTTTTATAATAGTAATAAATATAAGGCTACGTACCAGAGGCACATATTGTAAGACATGTCAGATAGAACTGAGTGGGATTACTCAAATATAAATTATATGTTACAGCACACATTTGCCTGTGATTGGGGGAGGAGGAATAGAGGATTGATTTGCTCCACTAAAGTCAGTGATAAAATAAACACTTGATGAATCCAAGCTTTCAATCTTTTGTCTTCATTGCAAACAGATCGACAAAGCAGTAAATGTCATTGATTCCAATGGAATGTACATCTTAGGAAATAAGTATTTTCTCAAAGAATGAAAGCAGAATTCCTAATTATTTCAAACTGGCTGTTCATCACATCACTCAGTGATACTATTTACAAGGAAACCTTACAAAGCTAAGTTCAAGTTAAGCCTAGAGGAGAGTTCTCCCTGAGGTTTTCAAGGAACAAAATGCTGCTTATAGCTATATACATTAAGGCAAAGCTTTAATGACCAAATTGCCACTTCAAACAGAGAAAATAATGGTTTAGTGTATGCCTATTCAGAAATAAACTCATTTCTGGATAAATGTGTTTAAAATTGAGGGCGCCACATGTAAATCAAAGTTTTATTCTAATTCTCTTTATATAGTCGTTCTCCAATTTAACTAAATATAATTCTGGCCAAGTTCTCCTTGGAAACCAGTCCTCGATTCTACTTAAGTCAAGATTAAATTTGGCTAGATAAGAGTTCTTCTACTACCACCACATAGGAGGGCATTTACTGTAAATACAAAAGCTGAATAGTTACTAGAAAAGCTTAAGAGCAGAGCCTTTTTTAAATTGTGAACTCTTGACCCAATTCTGTCATAAGAAGTCAAGACTGCATTTTACTTATTCAAACATCCAAACTGCCTTTGCCTCATCTACGTCAACTTTTCCAGTAAAAGTAAAATCTCCGCTGATTGGAACTCAGCTCCTGGCAACATGGCCCTTGGCAGCAATACTGATGTGGTTTCTCATTGCCTTCTGAGTTTTTTATGTCAACTTCACAGTATAATCTATAGCCCTGGGGTATCTTGTGATCTCCCATTCAAGTAGTAATTGGGTCCAGCTTAGAGAGATGGAGATAAGTCTCATTCAGCTGGTTGCTGCCACCTGTTTTAAGGTTTCAACAATCCGCACTGCAGTCTCTACTGCTTGCTTTGGTGTTATGGCCATTCCCCCTTTATTGATTTGAAGCCTTTTCTAGACTCACCCAAACAACCCTACACCCTTTCAGGAATGAAGGCGGTTTTACATTGCCACAAGATTGTCAAATAACACTACAAATCCCTAATGTATACTTTATGACCTCACTATGCTGAGGATCACATTCTAAGGGGCAATTAACTCTGGATAAAAAATATTTCATTCTTTGGTGTACTTTTGATTCTTTTTTCTCCTCTTCTACTTGCTACAGTGGCAAAACTTGCATGGGAAAGAGACTACTGCCTAGTAAGTGGTGCTATTGTGCTGCAAGCTTAAAAGAAATTTTTTCTCAGTCACAAAAGCAATCTTCTTTCTATGAAGTTCTACACAAGATTCGTTTTCATTAACTAACCCATTTAAGAAAGCATCAAGTCTACAACACTTTACACCTCAAGAAAAGCGTTCAAACATTATCTTGGTGCCCGCCAACCATGTTGACAATTCTGTGAAGGGATTGTTGAGTGGGGATTGTGAGAGTTGTAGTCCATGGCAGCTGGAGACCCCACTTTGGAACAAGTTGATTTGAAACTCTGGGCTTGGAATTATTCAAAGAAAGAAAAAAAGGGTGAATGACTGGATTTTGGCACAGTGTCCTACAGATTACTGGACTACATCTTCCATCATCCTTAATTATAGGCCATGCTGGGCAAGAATGATAGGAAGGATTTTTAACTGAATATCTCAGGGAAGCAAGTTTGGCAAAGATTGCATAGATGCACCAGGAACTTTTGCAGAAAAGTCATTTGCAACAGGAATAACAGTTCATTGAAAAGTAGTGAAATGTTCTGGTTTCTTCCCCCTCCCATCCCATTAGAACAATAAAAAATGTAGGCATTTAAATATTTGCATATTATTTTGTTTAGAATCGAAACGGTATGTGTATGCAATGCAAATTTGTTATTCCAAATATTTGGCCTTCGTTTGGTCAAATTTTCATAGGGCCTTTTAATAAACTTCAGTTACGAAATGCATTTTCAAGAACATCAAAGTATATGACGTCAGTTCTACGATGCACTTTCAAATAAAACTTGAGGAATTCCCTTCTCTCTCCCTCCCACTCCGATATTTGGGACACTGAGCAATAGAAAGGTAAACCGCGAAACCGGGAGGAGGATTAAGATGAACATCTCCGTTGAAATGAAAACGGAAAGCTTCCTTCAGTCTTTGCCCTCAACTTACCCTCGCCTTGAAATGCAAAAGGCTTTCTTTGGCAGACATCCCGATGCGGCAGTTTACTGGGCTTGGTCTCTTGGGCTTAACCCTCTGCACAATCTGATTGAACCGCCAAACTACAGTCTTAGGGCTGAACTGGGTTATTTTTCCCCTTTTCTTTTCAAATGAGCAGAGTACGACCTTATTCACGCCCATACGCCCGCATTATTAATTTCAGTGGAAAATAATACATTGGGACCTCCTTCTCATTGGTGGATCATGTCCATTTAACAATAATTTTATTTACTCATGAGATTCATATGCCCTCCCCTCGAAAGATATCTAAAAGTGAGTAAGGATTTATTTCACTTTATAGGGGCCATTTCCGCTGTGAGATAATATCTTACGGTATCACTCGGTGATATTGCCGAGTTAATCTGAAGGCAGCCGACAATACGATTCAAATCTTTAATTTAACTCCAAGGGAAAGCAAAAAAACGAAGGCTTTTGTAGCCTCGTGGCGCTGGAGTCAATTCCAGAGAATCCAACGCCTTCGCAATAAAGGATTGCTATAACAAGGTGCTCAATCCTATTCCCGTCTACGGGGGCGGGGGGGGAATCCAAACGATTCCAATTTTGGGAGTAAAACTGATCGAAGTCAGTTGGAATTACTCCTGCGTCACCCGCTTCGATTCAAAGCTGGGCTCTGCGGAAGGTAAACAGGGTTAAATTCGGGGTCTTACCTTCCTTTCCCACCCCCCACCCCCAATCGCCTCCACAAGCCTTTCGGCCGGAGGTTTTGTTCCCTTGCCGGAGCTCAGGCAACACACACACCAGGCTTGTCAAGGCGGTCCCGCCGAGCGCCCCAACTGGATGTAGGCGTCAAGTCCATTCCCAGAGATGGGGCAAAAATCCAATGCAGTCAAAATGCCTGTCTTTAACCCAACTCCGTTAATATTCCCACTCTGTGGTGTGTCCCCCCTCCCATTATTCCGTTCATAGGCTCAGCCATGTAGCCATTTGGGGAGGTGGACCGGGTCGCACTTAAAACTTGGAGCAAGCCCTCTTTACACGAAATAAAGACTCGAGGGACAATCTACGCTTTCGGCAGCGAGAGGCTGACAACTCTCAGAGCGGTTAACAAAAGGAGCCGGCTGCGTCTGCCCGTAAATTTTTGCTGAAATGGCAACGGGACTGCGGGATTCGGAGCACGGACAATCGCCGCCCCCCGCCTTGGGTCCTCGCACACCTGGGCGGCGGTGCGGAAGCAGAAACTCGTCAGGGGGGGAAAAAGAAAGGGGAGGCTGCTTGGGGGCGGGGGAGACGGTCAGCAAGCTCAGACAAAGTCAAATGGCCAAACACTTCTGAGAAGCAACGTTTATTATTATTATTATTTGCTTGTTTTTGTTTTCACCGTAGAACCAGGTCCTGAATTTCCCAGAAGCCCAGAATGGGAAAGCTTTTTTGTTTGTTTTCTCGGCTGCAGAAGTAAATCCATCTTCAGCACTGAAGCAGCACCAATGTTTTGTTTTGGTTTTTTGTTAAAAAAGAGAGAGGGAAAAATCTGAAGAGGAAAATACAACAAAACACAACAATCTTTTTATTCTTCTTATTTATGTAAATCAGGTCATCACTGGACAAGAAACCAAGTTCTACCCATTACCATAACAGTTTGTCGATAAAGAATGAAAAAAAAATCAGATTGGGTACTATCTAGTATCAAGCGCTTGTATTTTTTTTGTCTTTTTCTCCATTTGATCTCAACCCTCCCAAGATTTTAATTCCCCACCCATTCACAGAGGTATAGTCACAGATAAATAATCCCCAAACTACTTGCTTGCTGTATTTACACAATCCCATTAAATTAAGCATAAATAAATATATACAAACTCATCATTGAATACCTTTCCCATTTTTTAACCCACCCCATTACTTTTCTGGAAGAGACCCTAAAACAATTGATATTTTTTCCACTGTTAATGGAAAGACTATTCAAGAATAGGAGTCAGTTTTACTGTTTTAAATGTTTTGTGATAACATAAAAAGAGAATGTAATTGATTTCCCAGTCTTATTTTTTGTATAAGAATTTGCCTCGTTATAGCTTTACTCTTTGAGTCCTCAGTTCTTAAAAATTCACGGTGGGAGCACAGATTCCCTTCTATGCTCACAAGGGTTTAACTTTCCTAGAATGGGTTTCATAGAACGGGTGGGCGGCAACAGGTTACAAGGCCCAGGCTCTTAGCCACCCATGTTTTCTTTCTCAGCACACATCATTGTTCATTTTAAATGTTCTTTAAAAAATCATAAGATAGAAAATTGGAGAAAACAAATACCAATACTGGAAAACATACACTCACACATATATTTTAATAAACATATGGCCGAGAACATACATCAGTGCAATTAAAGCATTAATTTGTTAACTGCAGATAAGTTGCTTTTAAGAAGGGTGGAAAATTTTAGTCAGAGCTGTCCCACAAAAAAGGGGGGCATTCAGTGCTGAAGACATATCATCATCATCATTGAAAAAAGGAGACTCTCTTAAAGACACTCTTTCTGGGTAACAAAAATCCACTACGTGGAAGAAACAGCTAAGAAATCTCTGTTGTATCTCTGCTGCCATCTAGTCATTGTCCAGATTTTTTTCAACCAGCTATATATTTGATTTAACAATATGTTTGTAAGAATCCCCCACTCCATTACTTCTATTACCACTCAGCAAAAGAAAGACAAAGGTTTTAATAATACATGGAAATGCCTCTAAGTAAATCCAGTGGAAGAGCAGGAATCACACCTCGGTCTAATAAGCAACTCTAGAGCAAGGTGCTTGTAATTGATTTAGCAGCTAGTTTGTTCCACTAGTCACTAGTGGATAGTTATCCCTACCACTTTGGCAGTTTTTCTTTTAATGAAAATTTAAGCAGATAATTGGGCAAGGATGGAATGGGAGGATGCCTTTAAATTGTCAACAGAAGACACTGTTTTCCCAAATTATTCTTTAGATCACCAATGATCATTCAGGGCTTTGTGTGTGGGGTGGGGGGAGGATTTAGGGTTGGGTGAGGGTTCATTCCTTCCCCCCCACACACACATTTCCTTTGAAATGTCTTGAATTGCTACAGTTCCATTGTCCTTCCCTACCAGTCATGCTGCCATTGTAGTTCTATTACTATCTCAAGGGTGATGTATTGCCCCCTCCCACTGGAAAACTGCTGAGAACTCAGTCAGCTAACTGGATGAATTGATTGAGCCGAAGTTGAAAAGAGAAGGCTATGAATTCAGAGCTTTCCTTCACTCAGACTGATTGCCAGCCTGGCCACAGGGAAGTTGTACTTTCCCATTTTCCTTCCGTGTCTATGGGATATGCCTTACAATAACATGTAGTTTTTCCCCAGGTGTACCAAAGTGGTTGCAATAGAGAGCTTGGACACAAAGCAAAGGGAGGCCATTTCAAAGAGAAACCACCCCAGGGAAAGAGTCAAAAAGTCCTTTCTTTCACGATTGCTGGTTTCATTTAAAGGAAGACTGATGTGAGAAATTGTTACATACTTGTCCACCAATATACTAAACCTAAAGTGAAAGAAAGTTTCATTTAAAACAAATTTCAGAAATTCCCTTTCAAACCATTTTTCTTAAGATGCAGATGTTAAATACTCATGACTAATGCAACCTTCCTCTCTAAATTACTCCAGAAATCAAACAATGTTTCCAGTAAGGCGATTCTATTACTATGTGGCTCAGAGACTTTATCTACTGCAAAACTGGCCATAAGACAGTAATAGGAAAAGTTGCACCTGTTGAATGTGAAGCTGCTGACAGCCAGAAGAAACAACAGGTGCCAAGAACCTCTGCTATTCATAGCATCAATTCTTCTTATTTCATGTAGCTGAAAAACAGACTGGTAACTATCAGAAATAAGATTCCTGGGCAAGAATACCTTGTGGCTTTGCAGATGGTATTGACCACTCTATCAGCTCTTGCCAGCAATGCCGCTGATGGATGATACTAACTGTACTTGTCAGAACTGGAGAGCTATGTAAAGGGACATTTCAAATTACCCAACAATTACACATGGTAGCACGCCTGTTTGGCTTCAGAACAACTACCAGTGGTCTCTCTTTTAATGGGGGGCGGGGGGAGTGGTGTTATAACAAAGCTACTCCAGCCATATGTGTATTTATTCCTATACAACAGAATATTTAAACAAAGGAGAACAATTTCCAAACATAGAACAAGATGTGCAGGAAGCACAAAAGCCTGGGTACAGTGTTTGGCAAAGTATTTATCAGTGTGTTCCAAATTTAGCTTTTAAGTGACACAACAAAGTAGCAGCCAATCTTAATTCTATAATAATGGAGAATAAAGTTGATTTAACAATTGGGTTGTTAAAGAGGGAGACAATTACTTTATTTCAAGTGACTTTGGGGGAACCCTTGATAAAGCCTCACATCATTTCTATGCCTGGGAGGATCTGTTCCACCAAAGACTGTGATCTATTGAAGGTCATAGTCTTTGGTGGAATGCTGTTTAATTTACCCTTTAAAATATAGTTTAATTTACCCTTCTCCACTGACTGATTAAGAGAGCCTAAAAATGGAAAAGTCTGAACACTGGTTTCTTATTCAGTTTGTATCTTCTTTTTCTGTCAAAAATCTTGTGCCTTTAATGGCTGCTTACAAGAATTCCAGTAAGTGCAGTAGATTAAGCATCACAATGCAGAGAATGGGAAAAGTTCACATTCTCATCAAAGAACAGAAATGAATAGCAAGAGAACCAACAGTGGTAGATACCTGCTTTTAGCTGCCACAAATGTATATAATCTCAAAACTATATTATTTTTCAACAGAATTTTCTCTGAATTTAGGAATGCTGGATTTCTCCTATTAGATTCTTTTACAGCAGTTTGATACACAGGAATTTTCAAATAGCTTCTTCTGCTAAGGATTATATTATGAGCTACTTTTAATGATATTGCAAATTTAGGTATTAGCTACGACAAGAACTTCATTCCTTCTCCCCCAATCCTGCAAAAATACTGGGGAAATTAAATGAATTAAAACGACCATTCTATGTTTTCCCCCATGTAATCAAAACATTCAGTTTTCCTCAGACATTTTAAAGAGTTTTGATCAAAGACATTTTTTGTACAACTGCAGTCCACGGGGATCCCAAACTGTTTCATCCAGTAATACAATACTGCCCTTTAAGCAGGGGACACAGTACAAAAGTACTATGTAAGACAAAATTTTGTGCACTGACTTTACGATGTAATTCTATAGATCAGTAGTGGAACTATATAGGTAGTGCTTAAATGTTATATGGTTTTACAGGATTTAGAAAAGTGAGAAATACTGTTTTATTTTTATTTGACCAAGGTATCATTGATTCATAAATTAATTTTTATCATAAATTTATCTCACCCATAAATGAATCTCATGTGTTTATTCATGAGATTTAAATGGTATCAATTACTTTTAAGACCGTATTGATGACTAATATTTTAATACATTGCTTCAAGAAATAGTTGGGTCCTGCAGCTGTAACAGTAGCATGGGCAGCCAATTTTTTATATACTTGAGTAATTTACAAAGCTCTTTAAGAAAAAAAAAAGTTAAAAGTAGGTTATTAACTTCTAGGAATACTGATGGGATGAGGAATAAAATTACCAAAAATAAGAGATGGGGGAAGAGTAGGGCTTGGCATAGCAAAGGATGGATTGCACAAAATGTATCTCTGAAAATATGAAGATGCCAATCAGTGTGTAGACAATACTGCTCAATCCATTTGTGCATTCTGCTGCAGGGTCACAGAATCTGTTGGTGATACCAAAAAAACAAAACAAAACACCTTGTGAAAGAATATTCTCCTGGAATAGTTAACAAGTTATTGGGGCAGAAAACTCTATCCAGTAAAACCACTGCCATTTCTTTCTATTTCCTTCTGTCTTTCATATGCATACACAAAATTAGTTTGAGGGTCAGCAAGCTGAGATTGGGACACGCTAACCAAATAATGCCTCCAAACACCTGCTCTTTAAAGCTAAATAATAATTGGTCTTCCCATACCCAAATAATCTTTCAAATTTTATTCTAAAACAGCAAATCAGGTTTCTCTGGGTTGTTATGCAACAAACTTTAGCAGTGTTTAAAGTAAAAGGCAGGCGATTCAGTAATCGATATCAGTTACATGTCCATTAAGAGCAATATATCTCCTGATTAGCTGTTCAACTTTTCAATTCTTCTGCCTCAATGTCTTGTTTAATTTAATGATAATCTGTATCTTAGGCACAAGCAGTTGAATTTTAAGTAATGGAATATTTCCTCAGTAGGCCTTTCTAATGTTAATTCAATTTGGATCTTTCATGTTCACATCAACAGGACGAATAGTAAATTATTTTTATTTTGCAATAGGGAACTTGCTATATTTATAAAATTCGGCAAGAAAGCCTAAGTTCAGAGAAAATAGAAAAGCTATCAATACTGCAATTGCCTTCAACTAACATAAAGTGTCCTCTAAAATAGTATGAACATAAAGATCCATTGTCTTTCCTTTCTTCTTTCTTTATGGATGCTGGAATGGACAAGACATACAAACAAGATACAATTTTCAAGTATGTCATATAAAGGAAGTTATCTTAAAAGTATGCTGTGTAATCCAGTCAATATTAAGCACATTTAAATTCCATTGGCTTTAATAGGATCAAGTCAAACACATACTCAATTCTCTGAAAAATAAATATAGCAAACTGGGTAGATGGAACTGCAGTTTTGACTTTACTGTGTTTCATGATGAAGACATTTCTTTTTCCTTAGGGACAATTCCTACTAAACTGCAATATTTAATATATTAACTGTTAATTGCCTGTTAATTGCCTTGATAAATTGGGCAGCTTAAAAAAACTAGAACTAAAGACAGCAAAAATGAACCAACATCTTTTTCCTCAAGTAGAATAGAATGGCTGCTACACTAAGATAATATCACTCTCCAAAAAATAAAAAGTATGTTGACTTCATAAGTATTGTTTTTACTATATTCCTAATTAAAATGAATTGATGTCATATGGAAGCTCAGTTAATATTTTTCAAGTTCTGCAATAGCCATGATCACAACCTTATTGTAGAAATGCTGTGCTCAATCACTCATCCTCCTAAAACATCACTGAAATTGGACAGGGATGAATTAAGATCAGAATTCAAAGCTTCTCCCACAAATGAACTAATAGTTGGCATTAAATCAATTCCTATTAAAGTCAATAGAACTGCAATTTTGGTAGTTAGATATTATAGATAGATGGAAGCTCCACAGATTGATGAACTTTCCTGCCTAGATAAATATACTCA
>JANHZT010006214.1:60105-75105 GCA_032468215.1 Stegonotus admiraltiensis
CACCCCCACCCCCGCCTTTCCCAGGAGCTAAGCTTAAACAACAGGGCAGATTTTCATCCACCCTGGAAATCATCCATCCTCCTTGGAAGCAGATTCTGCTCCTATTCACACAACCCCTAAATATTGCTTGGAAAGAAGCTCCAGCAAAACCAAAAGCACCCAAGTCAAGAATTCGGTCTCTTGCAGGTGATGCTGAGCTAATTCTCACAACGACGATGAGCAAAGAGGGGAAGTTATTTCCTAGAACTAGAGAAAAAGCTTCACACAAGCAGTGTGGGCAAGATTCCAGCCAATTGGCTGCTTCCTTCAGTACCTCTACTTCCTGCTCCTGATTATAGAGAATGGTACCGTTGTGTTGCAAATATTGAATCGAATCCGGACACAAGGGTTTTCCTTTCTGGAACTTGAATAGCTTTCTCTGTATACAAAGCACACAATCCCATCCTCAACGCTACCTGGAAGAAAGCCCCTCGTAAAGCTTACTTCCAAGTAGGACTGAAATTACCTGCGTAAAGTGCCCACAAATACTCAACAAACTGCAACAATTGAAAAGTTACCCATACCTTTTTTGATGACCGACTGGTCCAGTAAGTTCATGCCGCTGTTATTAGCATCTTCTACTGCCTAAGGACAGAGGGGGAGAAAGAAGGGAAAAATCACTATTCAAATTTCCCAGCACTTAGCAAAAGAACAAAGAAGTGCATAGAGCTGGACAAAGTCCCACACCATCTCAAATTCATTAATGAACCCTCATTATTTTCACGAAGAACAATTAATTGGGGAAATATACTTTTTCCCATGTATGAAAATGAAGCTTCCTTTTTTTAGGGGATTTAGGGTGAACAGAAAAGGTGAGGCGTGATCCATCTAATGATTTAATAGGCCAAGTAACTCATCCATGGTGCTCAGCTTTTATTCCCCGGAGCCTTACAATTTTGGTTCTGGTATATATGCAGCCCACTGACACCTGCAACTAAACTTTTGACGGGCGACAAGAAATTAGCAGTGGGTGGAAGTTTGCAAGAAAACTCTTGAATTTATTGCTGTTTATCCACTTCCCTTCTGACCTAGCTTTTATTGGAGTTTCCTATGCTCAGTAGGGCTTGTCCCAGTAAAAATAGGTACAGAGTTTTGCTCCGGGAGAAAATAAACAAGGGACTCTTTGCATTCCTCCTTATAAAGATCAATATAGATTTATTGCACAAGTTATGCCGCTGAGTCTCTGATGGATGTTGGAAATAGATTTAGATCTTGAAATCAACCAAATTACAACAAACTTACATAAAAGTTACCCAACTCCCTCCAGTCCACCAACTTCAAGGATTACTGACTGGAGGAGGGGCACCACCCCAAAAACAGTTCATTGTTTTAACTTTTATATTATATGTTTTTATTGCTGGCTGTACCCCACCCTGAGTCCTGCGGGAGAAGGGGGGTATAGAAATTAGATAAATAAATAAATAAATGAATAAATACATAAATAAACAAACAAACATGATCAAGCATTTAAGATTTTTTTCACTTAAAGCAGATAACTGAACAAATAAAATATTATTTCAAGAGTTATTTCAGCATTTTATTGCCACACTCCCTTTTGTGGGACAATTGATTTCAATGGATGAGAAGAGAGGGAGAGAAAGAGAAATTATAATGACATAGAAGGCAGTGCAAAGAAAATGAATTGTGGCAGGTCTCAAATATACATGATGACACTGAGCCACATGGAGTGGGAGTAAAGAGGTGATTTCAGCTTTTATTTATTTCTGTACAGTTGGACTCCAGCCCTTCTGGAGTTTGAGAGGGAACAAAGAATAGATGGGATAGGCGTAGTAACTAATTGGCATAATTATCACTCTCCCTATAAGGGCAACTTTTACTTTTGACATAGGAGTTTCCTTACTACCTCGTGGCTGCTGCCTGTGGACAAGGAAGCAAGAGGCTCTCAACTTTTACAGGGAACTGCCATGTATACAAAAAAGGAATTAGAGCTCCAATGAGGCTTAATTTTAATATTGATTTAGGTAGCCTGAGCTTTGTTATTTACCAAAGGCTAATAAATCTGTATCTGGTATGCTTAGAATGTAAATCAAAGAATGGTAAACTCTGATTAATCACTAGTCAATAGGGATGATCGGAGACCCACATTTTTGGACATTGTAGGGGGAGATCCTTGTTAGTGTAAGGTTGCAAAAAAATCAAGAGTGACAGCATCTTTTCTGACCAATACATTTTATTAGAGGTCATTAGCTTTCATGACGTGCAGCTCAAATAAAGCTCATGCCTTTTGATGAAATGCTTTCAAACATTTCTGAAGAGCATCCTTTTGGGGAGGTGTCCTTTCTATATTGGCAGATGCAGCCATTGCACCATACTGTACTATCTTAGGAACCAGTCCTGTGGAACGAAGGGGCTTCCGCTGGTAAGCAATGGGGCTGTGCTCTTAACATTCTCCTGAATGATAATTGCAGCTCCTTACATGTAGCAACTCGCAGTGGACAGAAGCATCTTGCCCCCCCCACTGCAATCAATTAAGCCCCTCCCATTTGTATCAGAAACATTTCCTGCTGCAATTGTATGAACCCAGCCAGCTGGACTCTGCCTCAGTTTATCAACAGAGAGTCTTAATTTCAGAAGCAGGTTCCCTGTTTTCTCTGCCATTAAATAGACAAATTAGCTATCCTGGCTCAGTGATAAAGAAGAACAAATAGAAAGGCCCTACGGAACTAGAATATACCATTCCCCATTTTCTAATAGATGGCAAGAACATGATCTGGTCACACCCTTTCTCTTCTGCTTCTCAGCCCAAGTTAAATATTAAGTTCCCTTAAGTTTACATCAATTTAGGTTGTTGTTTTATAAAAGTTATAGGCTGTCTCACACTGCCCATTATCTCAAAAATGGTTAATATATTTTAGATCAAGGCATTGTGTGAAGCCAACCATGGTAATGAATTCAATGCATCCTAGAAATTCAGAAAATAGTGTTGAACCATTGTTCAATTAAATGTCTTGAGTAACCACAGTCCTATTTCAGAAGAGGACAGCGGAAATCCAAGGAATTAACTTTGTTCCTCCAAGACCCTAGGCTCATTCAGTTGCTCCAGAGCTTCAGAGAACATAAGAAAGCTTTGAGCAGGACTCCCAATAGTTATGCATGATAGTCAAGGAACAAGATTCAACATAGACAGGAAACTGAAGATATATCTATGAAATCAATCCATTCCAGGGTTTTGGGGCTGAGCCACTAAGAGGCCAAGTATGGTTCTAGGCACCTTGTGCCCTAAACCACGATCCACATTTCTGACTCTCCATTTGGCTGGCAGCCACCACTCCATGCCAATTCAAGGTTTTCTGCATCACCCAGGTCCAGTCACTTATAATTTGGTCCTAAACACATTGACCTGGAAGCAGACATGACAGATTGAACAGACCAGAATTCCAAGCATCCTTCCTCCACCTCCGATGTCAAAGACTCATCCCCGCACCCCCTCTGGAAGATTCACTGCCTTCAGAGAGGTTGTGATCTTGGACCACGTTTTACTTTGTGGCTTTTCTTGGCAGTGGCACATTGGCATGACAGAAGGAATGCGTCATAAACTTCCTTCCATTTGTATAGCTGCTTGTCACATGGGGTTCGCATCCTAAACTGACCCCTAAACTCAGCTGGAACACCACATCCCATCCCCAGCGCTCAGTCAGAGTGTGATGGGTGAACCTCACCAGTAGTTCTTGCATCTGCAGTGCTATGAAATCTGAAGGAAAACCTTGCCTACCGCAACCTCTCAGCTGGGAGGAAGTTAGAAGCTCCCATAAAATGATTAAAGATAAAGTGTTGCCATGCTCCTTTCCCCTTCCCCCTTTTATATTTCAGGTGAGCTTTTAAGAATGTAAAAAGAGTTTCACTGGCTCAGCAGTCCTATAGTGGCTCTCCGAAGACCCACAGTTGTCCAAACAAGATCCCACTTTCTTTATTGGTAGGTTTACTTTATGCCAGTAGTGTTTGAGGAAGAGGATGGGTTTTCAACTGCATGTTCATTTTCTTCCAGGACAGAATTTAACGCGAATCTGCCAATTGGGCATTCTTATGGGTTCACTATACTAACATCCTTCCATCTTAGCGGAGATGGAAGGCGGATGAGTGGTGCCAACTTCGGACAAGGGTTCCACACGACCTCCGCTCCTTTCCGACTCCCCTCTCCCCCACTCCACAATGTGGTTGAGCTGTTGTAGTTAATGAGAAGAGTCTTGTCTGATTTTCTATCTAATTACGGCCGCCTGCTGGGTTTTTGTACAGGATATTCGCGCAGCATGCTGGCAGTTAATAGTCACAGAGAGAATCGTAAAGATTTAATTAGGACTGGGCGCGGAAACGTGGAAAGAAGCATGCGCGTGCACGGATACCCACCCACCTAACACAAACTCCCACGCACCCCTCTCACACTTTTAATTGTTGGGTTTCTTTAATTGCAGGATTCACTTCCAGAATTCCTTTCCAGAGGCACTTCAGCTCCCAGAATTCCCTGGGCCTTTCCGGCTAGGGAAGATGGGAGCTGAAGTCCTAGCTGAAGTGGGCGGTGGATTGAAATGGGAAAGATTCGGATATTTCGCCCGCCACAAAACTTGATCTCTTCAACACCTGTTAGGAGAGGCGGCAAGACGAGGAGAAAGGTTGCAGCGGAGAAGAAGAGAGATCACTAATGATCCACCACCAATTGAAGACATTTCTCTCCGGTCGATTTAATAAAATCAGGGTGAAGGGGAGGGACGGAGCGCGAGGGGGAGACATCTCTAGCCCTTCGCTTCCTCTTGAACGCTTGCTCGGAAGTCAGCCTCTTGCACGGCCAAGGGATTCCTTCTCACATCAATTTGCAAAAGTGAGGTTGCAACCTGATGCAGGCTCCTTGAGCTCCGTGGGAGACACGTGCAGGAGAACGCCCCATCAAGGGATTTCTGTCCGAGGGAATTCCTGGGGCTACCCTTCCCTTCTCGAGGCTAAAGATGAGCGCGGCTGCAAATGAACATTTTGCTCGAGACTCCATCCAAATTGGACGGCGAACCTGCCTCTGAAACAAAATTGACCCACAACGGGAGAAGCCGAAACGCAGGCTTGGCAAACTTGCAACATCATCTACTTGGGAAGCAGCAAGACCCAGGGCTGGGGAGTAAGCATCCTGGTTTCCCTTTCATCTTGTTCCAGGTAATAAAATTTGCAACGGAAGCGATAAGCGAAGCAAAACCAGAGCAAGGCTCACGCGGAACTGTGAATGGCTATGTGTACCTGAGAGAACTATCCGATGTTTCTAATAATAATCTCATACATATTTACCTTAATCTCTCTCTCTCTCTCTCTCACACACACACACACACATACACACACATAGAGAGAGACAGCACTCTGCTTGGGTGTATATCAAACTCGATATCATAGATAAGTTGACCTTCATATTTTAATTAAAGGCCAGCCAAAATTGCAAGCATCTTCCTGGCCTTCCCACCTGTATATGTTGTAACCTTCTATTGATCATGTTCTCCCTTCTAATTTTAATTTACAAAGAAAATTATGAAATACCTAGCTCCCGGTATAATGTTCGTTACCTCTAGGTATACATATATTTTAAGAGTCCAAGCCTATATCTATTTAGAAACAAGTCTCACTGAACTTCGAAGTGAAATTTTTATTTTGAAAATTGCAACAATTCCACCTAATAACCGAAACTGTTAACCATTCGTAAATTCCTGCCTAAGGGAATTCTGCAACTCTCTGTAAAGAATCCAACTTAGAATGGACAGGTCATAGTTGCAGCAAATTTAATCCGTTTAACTATGGCACCTGCCAGTCTCACTTCAATCAGCGTACTTACAGCAGAATAAATGGAATGGTCTCTTCAAACCCATTAACACCAACATACATTTTTTTAAAAAATCGTCTAAAACAACTTAAAATCGGATCTCTTAAGGGGATAGGAATGTTTGGATAATATTGTTCTCCGCTCTTTCAACAGTTTTACCCTTACAGGCCAGTCATTGTTAGAGGAACCCAACTCCCACCAAATTGATGGGAAAATCCTAGTCTAATGATCTCAAACGGGGATTAACATTTCCCAAGATTACATAGTTTTTGAGCCGATCCATGACATAAATAGTTTATTGCCACTACTTCTCATAGAGAAATCTAATTTCTTAAAAAACAAAGAGAGAGAGGAGAGGAGAGAGAGAGGCGGAGACTGTATGACCGGGGCGATGTGTGGAGAACCCAATCTTATTGACCCAAGACCCTGCAACTTACAGCTTCCAGGTCTTGATTACAGCAACCCACAGGCCCTGTTGGATCAACTTTCGGGACGCTCTCTCAGCTCTGCCGCTCTAGGCACCTTTGGCTTAGAAGCCAGTAGCTTGGAACGCAATTAAATTCTCTTTAGAATAAGCCTGCAAAAGCCTGGGCTGCACGTGGCCAGGGGCAGAAATCTACACACCGGAAGATCCGCCTTTCTTTCAGAAGAACAGAAAGTGATGGGGCCCCGGATGCGTATTTCTCCTTAATTTCTCCCATCTCTACTTGCCTGATTTCTTTTGGTCACATCCAGACACATTCCAATTCAGCCGACTTTAAGTGAAGGGGAACAAGATGTATTTTCTTTCAGCTTTCTCCCCCCACCCCACCCCAGAAGCCAAATAAAGCCGTGTGTTATAATATGGGAGACACCCCAGGTTCTCCTTATCTCGATTCAGCTAAATTCTAAATACACAAACACTCGATTTAGAAAGATGAGAAGAACTATTAGAAGAGAAAACAAGGTATCTCACTTAATCTGGCAAACATCCTTGAAAATGTAACATACCGCCGGGACTTCCCTTTCTCTGCTTTTAATCCCGAAGGTGATCTCTAAGCGGGCGTGTTGATTTTCTACGATAATTCCTGCAAAGCAGTTTCTTGTCTGCAAAGGCATAGTTTCAGAAATTTTATAATAAGTGAATTTCGAAATTAAATTGCCTTCCTTTGCAAAGACCCTTGCACCTAATGGGGGAAGTAAGGGAATAATTGGTTATTATAATATCGATCCTCGATTAGAGCCCTCCGGGACTCCAGGTTTGGGATAGAGTAGGGGGTTAATCTATGGTCAAAGTGGACAGTCAGGTTCTTTCTCCCAAGGAGGCCTTTTCTTATGATCTGGCTCAGTTCATTGCTTTTTCTCATTCACTCTGGCAGTTTTAAGAAATAGAAAAACGAAGGCTCCGTTTTGCCTAGCCGAGGACACCCTTTAGGGGAAAAGCCAGGATCATGTCTGTTAAATCGGAGGAGCTTGCCTCGGGCAATTGCATGCAGAAATCCGAAAAGGGTTAGAGGAAAACGCAGCAGAAAACCACCCCGATTGCGGGGAAACGCAAAACCTTCGTGCTCCCGGCGTCCCACTTCCTATCGGTTGAGCTGCAAAATATGCGCTGAGCCCCTGTTTTCTCCATACTGTTTTCTTCTCTGCTTTTCAGAGCTCCAGTTTTTGTTTTGGAAGGTTATTTACAGCCACACAAATATACACCCACGCAGCCAGCCACGGGCAACCAAAGCTGCCCGGGATAGATAGATAGATAGATAGATAGATAGATAGATAGATAGATAGATAGATAGATAATCAAGGCCAGAATCCATCGAAGCTCAGTAGCTAAGAAGAAGCCACACAATATAGGCTGAAGGCGACACCCTTTTCCTTTCCCTTCCCCACCAAAAGACCCCACATTAATATTGCCAGCTTCTTTGGTCAGGTTAACCTGTCAAGTTCTTCAGACTTGTTTATCTAAATTGGAAAGGGGGAAAAACCGGACTAAAACTGAGCCAGGCCCTCTGGTGTTGCAACGGACTGGGACACAAAGTCCTGGACTTCCCCAAGCTGGCATGGAATGTAAATTTTCCTGCCCAGCCTTTTTCTTCGAGACTTTGAGAGCCGCTTCTACTTAGAAATGAGTTCCTTGTGGTTAGGGAAATGGTGACAGGACCAGGCCTTCTAGGGTTGGGCAGAAACTCTGCCGCTGCACTGGGTCTGGGTCTTTAACAAGGCGGCGCAGCAGCTCCAGTGGAACCCAGTCGCGCCTCCGGCAACTGGCCGGCGGACTCGCCTCTTGCAAACGCCAGGCCTAGTCCGGAGCCTGGCCCGTCAAAGTTGCCTGGGACAGAAGAGCCCTTTTAGGCCACTTCGCCGGACTGATGGATCGTGGCAGCCAACCCAGCTTGCGCTGGTATCAGGGCGGCTTTCTAGCCTCAAAAGGCTCCCGGGGTTCCAAGAACCTCTGGCGGGGCAATGACCCAACGCCTCACAGCTCTCCCGCGAGGACTTACCTGCACATCCTCCATGCCGGGATGCCCGATGCCGTGGAGGGAAAGCGCGTCGCCCATGCCGGAGTCCAGGCCATGATGAGCCGAATGGAGAAGGACGTCTGGCCGCCGGACAGAGTGGTAGTCCCGTCGCGGGTCGAGGCCCGAGAGCTGCGGCAAAGAAGCCCGTGGCTGGGGCAGCAGCGAGCCGGCCTCGGAGCCCACTTCTTGCCGCTGTCGCTGCCCCCAGGGATGCTGCTGGGGCTGGTGCAGCGGGTTCAGGGCGTAGGGGTCATTGACGTGGGAGTAAGGGTCCTGGCTCTGGTGGTAAGGAAGAGGCTGGTAGGGCGGCGGGAAGTAGGGCGGCTGGAAGTCCGAGGAGGGGGTGTGAGAGAGCGGAGGGGCGCTGGAGTAAGGGCCTTGAGAGACCGAGCCCAGCTGGGACAGCCGGGAACTGTGGCTGGGGACTCCATCGTGCCGGTCCTGGAGGGAGCAGTTCAGGCCCCAGACAGAGATACAAACAAAAGAAGCAGAGAGAAAGACAGAGGCATTTTAAAAAGTCATCCTTTGTGATTAAAAAAACAACCAACAACAACACCCATCCTAAAGTGCTCCTATTTCTCCCAATGTAGTGACGGTGATGGTCGCCATGTGACACCATACGAGTCAATGTAAATATTTCCCTGGGATTAATAACCGTTTGTTGTTATCTCCTCCCCATACATTCAACTATAATCATAACACGCCTAAATGGTCTTTTAAAGCCCAACGCTCAAGGGGGATAATGAGCATGAGGTTGAGGATGATGATAAAATTGATTTAAAAAAAAAAGTTCACCAAAACGCTTAAATTGCACCAGGAAGAATGATGACAACAATAATAACAATATAATGCTGCTTGAGCAAACTGATAGCATATGAATAAATATGAACGTATATAAAACCATCAATTGCTTCGGGGGAAAACAATCTTTAAAACGTGAGAAGAAATCAACAAAGGGGCCATCCACTCAGGTTTTGGATGGCAGGACATATGACCAGGAGGCTATAATTCTAAGGGCAGGAAGATATAATAATAGCCAACGTTTAACCAAAACGTTTCTCAAAGAAACTCAACTTCAAAAGAAAAAAAAATGGTCGCATGGACAAATAAAGTCTGGTCCTAAATAAACGTATTGGTCTTGGACTCTTCACACTCCCCCCCCCAAATTACATTTGTCTCTGACAGAAATAAAATTACTAAATGACTATAAAAAGAGTATATATTAACAATTATCCCTAACGACCTGAAAAAAAGAATTAAAATGTCAACGAATATTCCTATAACACGGATACATACTATAACTGAAACAAAGCTGCAATTTTAGACCTCCCCCCACACACATACACCAGAAAATGTAACTCCTTTTTTTAACAGCAATATCTCTTTCCTTCCCTGAAAAAGTTTCTCCTCACTGATCCCCCCTCCCCACCCCCAGTTCGAATGAAGAACGCACAATGCAAAAGGAGAAGCAGCTGCAAGCGTCTTCCAATTATTGTGCTAAATTACCAAGCCAAAGGCGATGAGAGAGAGGGAGAGGGAGGCTAAGAGAGAAGGAATGAGAGAGGGTCTAGACGAGGCAAGGCACCGAGGGGCAAAGAGAACAGGGCAATTTTAAATCATAACACAGACCCAACTCACCATAGCGGAATAGGTGTGGACTAACATCTGGAAATTTGTTTTAAAAAAATCTTCAAACAGGTAAAAATAAAATAGCAGTAGAATACTACTACTACTACTACTACTAATACTAATAATAAATTAATATTAATAATTCTAGTAACAAGGAGAGGGGCGGTATCAAGAAAATCTGCAAAGGACCTTGGTGCACCCAGGAGAACAGCTGGAGGTATTTCCGAGTCTATCCATCAAAACCAAAATTTGGAGGAAAATATGTATGGAGAGAGTCTACGGTCGGCGAGGAACGTCCTCGTGTTGGCCCCCCCCTCCCCGCCCGTTGCGCTTCCAAAAGCAATCCTCTTCAACCCAAGGCAAGCTTCAGACTGCTCCAGTGCCCCTTTCTCCTTTCCCTTCCCTACGCCGCCTCATAATAATTGATATTCATGACTATTAATATTACACGACTACTTTAAAGGGAGAATGCAAGACCAAATGGAGCGTGAAGGCTTTGCAGGCAGCTCGAGAGCTCCCCTCGTATTGTAAATGACGTTCATTCAGTGGAGAATTACTAGATGTAATCAGACGAGGGGGCTGGCGGAGGCAGAGCTGGGGGAGAGCGGGAGGGAAGGGACAAAAAGTTGAGCGGGCAAGAGGCAGAACTTCTATTAATTTGAACAGGGGAAGACGTGTAAACGAGGCGCTACTGATCTGAAGCAAGGAAGTGATCTGGAGCAACGCTAGAGGCAAAAAGAAAGGAGGGAGAAAATCATATTTCCCTTCTCTCCCTCCCCCCCCCCCGCCCGGTTTTTTACATTTAATTATAGATTCCAAATACGAAGGAAAATCGATTGCCCTCGGTGCTTTTGTTCTGATTTTTAAAGCAAATAAGAGCTTCTCCAATCCTGTCATTTAAAAAAAAAACATTCAAAAGCAGCCAAAGCGATTTGTTTACAGAAGCAATTAAGCTTATGAAAAGAAAGAAAGAAAAAAGGGAACTTAACCTAACCCTGCTATATAGGTTGGCGAGGTTTTGCAACGGGCTGCCGAAAGCCAGCCAGGGTACCTGACGGAGGGTGCGCCCGCCCAAGATACATTTACTTTGCCTCTGGCAGCTGCTGTGCCAAAAAGGCGCCCAGCAGTCACCTGGACAGAACACGTATTCCAAAGAAAAACCAGATTTATAGTTCTCTCCCAAAGCCAGAGGCGACAGAAAACCTTTCTCACGTTACAAGAGCTGCTTCCCTACCCTGGTAACCGCACCAACCAGTTAAAGTTCAACCGAACATTGTTTCCTAAACGCCTTCTCGGTCGGCAAAGCCCCAAATCTGTTTCAGGAGAAACTTGGATGTTTGAGTTCCGAAAAATTATCATGACTTTACCACTATTTAATCTTGCATTTGAAAGCTTGGCCGATTTGATGTAGGCAAGGAAAGCGGAAGGATTTCCACTACACCAGGGTGGAGTGGGTGGGTGCGTTTACACGCCCGGGCGGGCGCGCACACATGCACACCTGTCTTAAGAGTAAATTAATGGCATAGTTAGAAAACTCTAAAGAGAGCGGTTTTTAGAGTCCTTCTGGTATTTCGATCCCCTTTCTAAAATTTGCAAGGATTTTTCGATCCACCCAAAGATAGTTCAAGACTATTCGGCTGAGGAAACAGAACGAGAAGTTGACCAAAGGAAATACTTCTTCGTACTTAGAAACCTTCGCTATCCGGCTGAAGGACCCATAATTTGATCTGGAAGGGTGGCAGAAATTGAGAGGCAGAATGAATCTTTGCCTCGCTGGCTCACCTTCCCTCCGGTAGAGACACAGCTCACTTTCAACCTTGCATTTAAGTGAGTCGATGGGAAGTGGGATGCCGAGGGGGAAGACCACAGAGAGCGGTGGGGAGGGGAGGGAAGTCTGCAGTGGGGAAATGGAACAGAACTGAGCACCATTGCCGGCGTTGATCCCTGTCCCGAAGGGCGCTTTTGGAAATCTGGAGAGCTGTCCCGGGGCTGCAAGGCAAGCTACACGAAGTACCGCAGCCCAGCGCCTTGGAGGAGGGAGACGTGGCGAGGCAGTCTCACTTCTCCTACAAGTTTAAGCTTTCAAACATTAACTGGTAGGGGCAAGCCGGCGGCAGACTTTGGGTTCATTCAGAAAGAAACGGTCAACTTAACCGGCCGGAGGAGACTGGAATCCTCCTGTTGCCTCGGGCGCGATGCTTTCTCCAAGGGCGCCAGCTGGTCGCCCACTCGAAAGAAATGGATCTGGGGAAGAAAAAGAAAAAAACCAACCCCGAAACTATCTGGAGTCCAAACGTTGGAAATTAGAGAGAAAAGTCTTCTTTTCATCAGCCCGGAATAGACGTTACAGTCTCTAACCTAAGGTGTGGAACCTAAGCGCTTGGGGCAAATGGATTTATTTCGAGGCAGGGCAAATAGAACCGGATGGCAACGCTTGCCCGGTTCGGAGAAAGCCGGATAGCGCCTGGCAATTTAGACGAGCGGTTCGAGATAAGAGAGCCGAAGGTGGGAAGTAAGCGAGCCCGGCTCTCAGGCGCGGAAGATGCCTGCAAAGCCCAGGGAAAAGAGCCGAGATCCTAGCGAGGGCTCTTCTGGCGGGCGGGGGAATCTCCGGGGCACGTCTGGACTTGTGCCTTTCCGCCCTGCTTCGCGCTGCCTCACAAAGAAAAGCGAGCCGAGCAAAGCAAGCCCCCTTCGGTTCCGCAGGAAGCTGCCTTTGTGAAAAGATACGGAAAAGGAAGGGTGGCTGCGGTCTAATCGAATTCCGGTGGATCTAAAGCGAGCGCGGCGTGCCAGGGAATCCCTGCTTTACCTGCCAGCCGAGTGCAGCGTGCCTGCCTCTTTCATTTCTTGCAGGGAGAAGGAAACGAAAGCAAAACAATAAAAATAAAAACGAGAAAATAAAGTTCCTCTTTGGATCTAAGGCGATGGTTAAAGGAAGCCTCCGAAATCCCTTCCTGCTTGATCCCCCTCCGCCCCGTTTTCCTTTTCCCCTCCACGAGGCAGGCAAACTGCGCCAGGACTCCTGGAGTCGAGCGCCCGGCTCGCCTCGGACCCTTCTCTGGTTTGCCTTCCCGAGATCTCCACGCCTGCCCGAGACTCTTGCCCGGTTCTGTAAATCTTCTTTGCCCCGCCAAGGTGCCTCTTCTCTCCATACTGACCTCGTAGATGTCTTCGTATTTCACATTTTCCACCAGTTTCCAGAGCATGATGGCGGGCTGTCCTCTAGGAGGTGAGTGCATTCATGTGAAGAGCAGATGTCTGGATTCTCAGGACTTCTCTGTCTGTAATGATCCATCTATAATTGGAAATGGGGGACAGACACCAAATCCGACGTTCCTCTCCCATCGCAACTTATATCTGTTGTCTGAAACAATAGGCTGGAGAAGGAAGCCTCAGACAGAGAGGAAAAATCATTCCCATCTGTGGAGTTTATATAGAACACATAGACATATTGAACACACATAGATTATGCATATAATTACTCACCCACCCTTGATACGGCTATATGTTCATACACGCGCGCGCGCACAGTTATGAAAAAGAACGCTGGAGATATTTCTGTAGGTAAACATCCCGGTTTGTGCATATGTTTGCACACAGATACATACATGTAGGGACACACTCAAGGAAAGGAGCAAACGTGGACCTCAACTTTCTGCCCACAAGGAGTGTGTATTGCACACATTCACTTCTACAGATCGATTTGTTTGTGCGGTATACCCAGGCACTCTTTCAAATAATTTCAAGAAACAAGTTTATATTATCTGTAATACGCACACACGTATTTCATATGTGTGAAATTTACAACTAAAAACTCACACACGCACACCAAGGCACATACAACAAAGAGAATTATTTGTGATGTAAATAGGCATTTCCCTCCCTTTTTGGTGAGGTGGGAGAGAAACAAGAGTTTTATAAATTCTGATTCACTGACAAATGGAAAGACAAGGGGCAGCAACGACCACAGAGGCGAAAACGCTGCACAAGTTTACACCCCATGTTCCTTTCGTTTCAGACAATTTGCTCTCTTTCCTCGGTTGAAAACCAAGGCAGTCCGAAGACTAGGACCATCCTACTCCGGCCGTATTTAACCCAGGGACGCTCATTTCAAAGATTCCCTCTCATGAAGCCTTTCTCTTTGTTTTATTTTGTTTCCACACTTGCCTGGTTTTTTTTTTTTGAGAGGACGTTTAGCGAACTGCACGTTTTAAAACGAGCCCCGTTCTCAGCGAGACAAGCTGGTAAGCTTTCGCCCCTTGCGGAGAGAAAAAAGCCCGACCCTGGGCTGGGTGCGGAAACAGGCCTTTCCCGCTCGGACTTTTCGAGGGGTCTGCGAATTTCGCAAAGCCTCCAAAGTGACTTAAGGAGGAGAAGAGCTGCCTTAAAACGCACCCTTTCTAGAGGTCTTTACAAGAGTGGGCAAGCCATCGAGGTTTCGCCTTCTAGGAAGGGGAAAGGGGTGAGCTGCTCAGCGAAGAGTCCAGGTGACCTTGCCCACCCCAATAACCGTGAGAAATCCAACTTTTTTTCTCTCTCTCTCCCTCTCCCACCTCCCGGTGCCCGTAACCTCAGAATGCACCTTTCCAGCAGGAGCTGTCGGAAAGGGCAGGAGGAGGGAGCAGGTCAGACGCTCTCGCAGCCAGCAGGTAGCTGGGATAAGAGGAGCAAGGCAGGTTGGCCTTTGCACGGAAGTGATGAAAGCTGGGAAGAGGGAGCCGCGGCAGCAAAGCTTGTCGTCTTATAAGCGGGTCTGGGCGGGAGGAGGAGGAGTGGGAGGAAGAAGAGGCGGCGGCGTTAGGACGGGAGCGGCGCAGCTTTGGGGACACACACACACACACACAGAGAGAGAGAGAGAGAGAGACAGACAGACAGACAGACAGACAGACAGACAGACAGACAGTGGGGTGGGGTCTAATTTTTTTTACTATGGGTTCTGTGGACTTGGCTTGTTTTGTGGGTGTGGCTTGGAGGTCATGTGACTGGGTGGGCGTGGCTAGCTGGTCATGTGACCTGGTGGCC
>JANHZT010006216.1:0-16430 GCA_032468215.1 Stegonotus admiraltiensis
CATACATTGCAAATGGGAAAACCATATCATTGACTATATGCACTTTTGTTGACAGGGTATGGTAGCATTTGCCAAACTAAATAATGGGGTTATAATCCTTATCCTAGGAGCAAAATTCTAGAGTACCATTGTCTAGCAATGTTTTAAAGGACTGGCAGTTCTGAAAACATTTGCCTTAAAATGGTTGGTAAATTAAAATACTTTTTGCCATTTCTCATTGCTGCCTCAAATTCATGGTTGGGCTTAAGTTATTAGCCTGTAAAAACAAGACATTCCTTTCATCTTAGAGCTATGGAGAGTTGTTTTTGAATGGGCCGTCCACTCTCAAAGTGCTGGGGACCACTACTCTCTACCTGATGGACCTCTAGGAGTGCTGTTTTTTGGAATAGCAATAGCACTAGCACCAAGACTTATATACCGCTTCACAGTGCTTTACAGCCCTGAGTCAGCCTATTGCCCCCAACAATCTGGGTCCTCATTTTACTGACCTCGGAAGGATGGAAGGCAGAGTCAACCTTCAGCCGGTGAGACTTGAACTGCCGACAGCCAGCAGTCAGCAGAAGTAGCTTGCAGTACTGCACTCTAACCACTATGCCACCAAATTCTAATGTTGACAGAAGCCAATATAAACCACTGCTCTGGTGTTTCCCAAGGGCAGGATAAGCACCAAAGGAAGGGCCACTCTTCAGACCAATTCAAACAGCTCTGAGCTGATGCTCTCTAGCCACCATCCACCCCTCCATAAAATCTCAAGTGTGATCTACAGTACTATTCCTCCTCACGTAAACTAAGTTACATTTTGACATACTGAAACTGATGATGGAAAATAAAATGTTGCTGTTACTTGCTGTAAGCCATTAAGCTTATAAAAGTTTAAATTTATGCAAGTCATTGTTTTGTCGTTCAATGTTTAAGAGAGATCAGTAAAAAGAAAGCAATCAATGTTTCTCTCTTTTTCCTACACCAGTCTTCTCAACTGTCATCTTTCAAATGTGCTGGAATTGTAGTTCCAAGCCTTTTGAGCCATCTTGGGAACTTTCAGGCCTGCTGGCTAGGAGTTTCTGGAGACATATTCCTAAATCAAATTAGGAAAAGGCTACACATATCATAGCTTCCATTTCTGCAGGATTTTGTACTTTTATATTCAGGATAAAGGAAGCCTGAACATTAATTCAACATAGTTTTCCAGATATGCACTATTCTAAAAATATAAGGCAGAGATTACAATATATACATCCCTACCTTACAGTTTTGAAAGCTCCGTGTGCATATACACTATGATTTAATCCAAATGGAGAGATTGGAATGTGATACATTAACCTTTTTAAAAGTAATGCTGAAAATTAAGGATCTGTTTCCAATCTATATATTAAAAAAGTCTCCACATCCTTCTTTAATCCAAAAGCATTTAAAAACAGCAGTTAGCGAGCGCCAGAATAAAGGGATATGGTCTTTTTTTAATGTGGTCTTCTCCAACCTTCTATATTTCAGTTGAAGTTCTAATTCCCAGTTAGTCTGCCCAAAGGTACTCCAACATATCTGAAGGATTGCAGGCTGAATTTCTTACAGTCAAACTCCTGAAACTGTATTTTGAAAAGATGCCTTGCTTCTTTTTATTCTTACTACTAGAAAAATCTTTACTGCCGCTAGAATTAATGCTGTATATTTTAGGAAACAAAATCCAATGAAGGAAAACAAATAAATTGTAATTGTTTTCTATTGTTGAGCAATTATGAACATTTGAGACCATGAAAATTGCAGCTAAATCCTAAATCAAGAACTTTTACTTGCATTACCATCTCTTTCTCGCCTTTTTAAAAAAATCACATAAAAATTAAAGGGACTCACGGGTTTATCGTTTTCTGCTGGAAGCTCAAACACACATTTAAGTTTAGAATCCATGAGTTCTTCTGGTTTTGCTTCTTTCCACTACAGCACAAATAGAGGTAACAAAGTTATTAAATAAAACAATGTTTGGATTTATATTAAACCATTTATACTGTGGACACTATTGTTGAGACTAAAACCTACTGAGTGGCTCTTTGACTGCATTGAGTAAAAAATAAATAAATCTGGAATATGGAAACCCCACCCCACCCCACTAGCTACAGATTTTATGTTTTTGTTTAGAAGTGAGCTTCACTAATGTCCCTCAGGATTCTCCAAATGGAATGCAATGTTTTATTTCAGAGACAGCTTGAATATTTGTCATGGTATATGTTTAATATCTTATTTTCCTTCAACCTCAGAAAGGATACCTATTTGCCTGACTCTCTGAGAGAAAGAAAAGAGCCAAATTATACACAGGTAGTCCTCATTTAATAACCACTCATTCATGACTGTTTGAACTTATGATGGTGCTGAATGAGTGGTACTTGTGACCCATAACTTCTACTTACTTTGGTCACAGAGTCCTGCAGTAGTCATTTGCATCTTTCTTGGCTGGGATCTTACTAATGTCAGTGGGGAAGCTGGCAGAGGATCAAAGTTACAACCCTGTAACATCCTCATTTAATAACCCATGGTGACTTGCTAAACAGCAGAAAATGTAAATGGCTGGAATTTCTATTGCTAAGCAGCACAGTCGTGGGATGTCACATTTTAGAACTGTGACACTTACCAACAGAAATTCCAGGCAAAATTATTAGGCCTATATTCATAATCTTCATCATCTCCTTTTAACGACCTCATAATCCCTTGCGGGGTGGAGTCTGGGCAACTGAACAGAGACGAGTGTTTACTGGCCGGAGACCCTTCCTGTCACCAATGTGGAGTTATATTCAGCAGATATATTCTCAACGTGCCCAGGGAGAGAAATATGTCCTCTACCTAGGATCAAACGCACAGCCTCATGATTGTGAGGCAAGAGCTCCATGTCTAGGCCACTGCACCACTCTACTGCCTATATTGGAATAAATAGGCATAAAGTCAGGTAGCCTCTGACAGTGTATAAGAGGTCAGCCAACAAACAGTCTGTGGGGCTGCAGAGAGAAAACCATTCTGGCTCCCAACTTTTTTTAACGCTGTATAGATGGGAAGGGAGCATGTAAGCAATATCAGGGAATCCAACCATTTCATCAGCATTTAATTTGGAAGGAGACTGAAGATTGTTTGGCAGCTGAATGGCTATTGAAACTTGGCTGTCTAATTCAACTGGATCATTTGCCTGCCTGTAAACATGGGAAGCACATGCTGCTTAACCCTTTGAGCAGTGGCACCTATCAATGCATGTTTCCATGCAAGCCCTTTACATGGGAAAGCTCTGAAGAAGCAGAGGGATTTTTTTTTCCCCGAAGAAGAAATGCAACTAAAAATAATAATAATTGGCTACGGAGCTCATTAAAATTTGCAGATCTCTGAATCAAAATGGGAAGAGTCAGACAAGGGTATTCCAGAATGTCAATGGAGGGGAGTCAGTCCTATCACCAGATGGATAAAGGCAAATTACAACAATCTGTTCTCTTTAATACTGCTTTATTCCCTATATGTGAAGCACTCTTAAAAAGCAGAAATGCAGTAGAACGGTGATTAACAACCTGTTCCACCAATTACACTTAGCTACGAGTTGATGCTCTGATAACAATTCAGAAAGTAGAAACAGCATGCTTGGTTAATTTAGACTTAAATATCCCATATACAATTAGAACATAGTTCAAATTCTCCACTCTGAAGAGTATATTACATCAGTGGCAACCATGCTATGAAATCAATTGACCTCCTCTCCCGCATATTACTGATTTCCAAACCTGTAAAATCTCTTCTGTAGGTATTGATTTATCATAAAAAGTTCATTGAAGAGACATAATTGCACCATTCCGGTAACAAACCACACATGTGTTTTAGTGTGGAGGTACCATCATATTATGCAAATATAGCATGAGGCCAAAGTCAGATCTGTATCTCCCTCTAGTTCACTTGCTTAATATGCGTCAGAAAATGGCCAATCACAAACTATATTTTAAGAGAAAAGATGTTCATGAACATTGAAAAGCTTCTAATACTCACTACTGCTTCCATGTCTGAAGTATCAGGTGGGGCAAACATCGACTGGACCATGAACTTATGTTTACTTTTCTCATTAGGGTCATAATCAAAAGGCTGTAGCATCACTGAAAGAGAAATCATTGCTGCGTCAGGACACCTACACAGTTGTCATATAGTTATAGTTGCCGGCCCCGCATACTTATCGTCTTTCCTGGAAAGCTGAGAAAAATCTGGCCTTATGAACCAAAGTGATTTCCCAAATGGATTGCTATATCAATGCTTCGTTATTCTCCCAGCTCCTATTAGCTTTGCTAGCATTGTAAGCCATCCAGGGAATGACTGCACTGTAACATGGTATACCTACTACTTGCCCACTAAAATAGATGATTCAGCAGAGGTGGCACCACTGAGTCATGCAAAGCAATGATGCAGCACAGAACTGGATGTAATGCAATCGGATCTAAGGACACTGCATGCCATACCAAACTCGTAGGCATTTCCCAAAAGTACATCCAAAAAGCATCTCAAATTGCTATGGACTTGATCTATTGTCTTATACATGATACAGTGGTAGATTCTTCAACACAAATACATCTAGTAAATGAACAGCATGTAAGTTCAGAAGATGTTATAACACATATGTCTAATAGTTTTCTAATTTAATATTATTGGTTACATTTTCTCAAAAGATCTCAAGATAATCATTTCTTTGTCCAATCTTTCTGCAAACCATCCTGTGAGGTAGGCTGGGCTGAGAGAAGGAAAAAGAAGCTGGCTGAGAGGCTGGCAAGATAGCCTGAGAGAAGTTAAGTGGTCCAAATTCATCCTATGTGTTTCTGTAACTGATGGTGCACATAAGCCTGTGGCTCCCTGGTTTCCTAATCTTAACTAGTTCTAATAGTAAAGAACATGTGTGACTAAGGACTGATCTGCTAAGTCCTTGGTGTTTTCTGAACCTGGCTGTTTTTCTCCAGACATTTCATTACCAAGATAAGTAACATCATCTAGGTACTGATAGTGAAATATCAGCAGGGAAACAACCAAGCTCAGAGAACATCAAGAATACAATACCCGGATTAGTAAGTATTGTTTTAGAGAGTTAATTTAAAGAACAATTAGTGGATAAACTTTCTTGAAAAATTCTACTCCAAAATATTTCATTCTTATTGATCAGCTTTGCTGTGGCTGAGGAATTCTGGGAGTTGAAGTCCACAAGGAGTCCACAAGTTGCCAAGGTTGAAGACCCCTGTTATAGATCATATAGAACAAGAGTTTCTACACATCGTAGACATGAGAAGAACTCCTTAGGTAAGGAGCTATATAAAACACAGACAGCTTTAGGTTTGCTTGTTCATTTATGCTAATCCAATTGTGCAGTATTTTGAGCAGCCAACATTCTCCAATTCAGTAACACAATTGAAACATAAAACAAGACAATTATTATCAAAGCACCTAGAAACAATCTCCAATAACAAACATACAAGGAGACATTCCTGAAGCAGGAGAAAATAAACTTGAATCAAAGATGACCAATACATCAAGTGACCATGAAAAGGTTTCCCTCCTGATCAGGAATGGTTGCAACTGTGTAGATATAATTGTGCAAATGCCCCCCCTACACTCCCCCCCTCCCAATATCTGCTATGAGTCCAGGAGGACCTAAATTATGAACCAGTTCAGCATAGGAGTCTGCTACTATCTACAATGCAGTTTGGCTTCTGAACCCGCAGCTACTCTGCCTTATTGAACTGAAATTTTGTTCTTCCTGCCTTAATAGTATGCACATAGCAGCATCCAATATTTGGATGACATAAGAAAGCTTTGAAAGAAATCTAAGGGGAAGATACTGGTTATCATCTATAAATCCCTATTTGACACAGGATCATATTTTCAGGGCTACCTCTTCCCATGAGAGCATGTCCCAAAAGCTCTAATAGGGCACAGACAGGGGTGGGCTGCTAAGATTCTGTGCAGTTTGGAGAACCTCCAAATCCCACTTCTGGCTGGCCCTGCCCACCCTACCCCGCCCCTCCCAGGAGTCCCCATGTGGCCCGTTTTGGGTGCAGTTAAGTGCAGGTGTGCGCAGAGGCTCGGGGAGGGTGAAAAACAGGCTTACCAGAAGTTCAGGAAACGGGCTCGTTTCCAGCCTCCAGAGGCCATTTTCGTCCTCCCAAAGGCCATTTTCACCCTCCCTGAGGCTTGAGGAAAGCCTCCAGAGGCTGGGAAGGGCAAAAAGCCCCCCCTGCTGTGGTGCAGGAGGCCAACAAGGCCAGGCCAACCATGGCCACGCCCACCCAGCAACCGGGCAGAGAACCCCTTGCTAAAATTTTGGAAGCACAGAGTCACTGGGGTCCTTTCCTGAAGCAATGCCATCTGATGGGACTTAAAGACGCATGTCTTTTCTGTTGTGGCAGTTGCCCTTAAAATGTGCCCCTACATTTTTGGACATTTAGAAGGGTATGGAAAAAAACGGTGGTTTTTTGGGGTATTGAGTCACTGGATGGCTGGAATTTTTATTAGAAAGAGGACATCCCAATCATGTACTGTTGTTGTAATTTCTTTTCAATATTTCTCTTTCAATATGTCTGACAGCTTGGCTTTTACTCTTTTTAATATCTAACCTTAAAATATTTAAATAGAATTCCAACTGTCCATAAATTGATTTTATAAAAATACCTGCATCATCCTGTACTGTAATCTCAGATTTTAAAATAACTACAACTGAGAAAACCATGCACTGAATTGGTAAAAGAAAAACACTTCGAAAGTCTGAAAATTTATCAACAGAACCAGTTTTTACTAGCTTATAATTTTGTTACATCAAAGGAACATGCAATAATGCTGCTGCTATAAACAGCAAAGAGAATTCATCATAAAAGTTGTAAACAGCATCTGCTTGTTCTCCTTATTGAAAGTACAAATAATCAGTCTGTTGTCACAAACAACGGACAACTCTCGCACACATGAAAAATCAGCTGATTTTTCAGCTATGAGGCAGTAAAAATGATTAAAAACACGTGTCCACTCTTACTTGATTACAGATATAAACATTGAAGTAACTTTTCTCTCTATCGAGGTTCTGTGAAAAGTTGCTAATGGTTCCATAACTGAACCCAAAATTTCCATTGCTAAGCAAGACAGTTGTTAAGTGAGTTTCGCCCATTTTATGACCCTTCTTGCCACAGTTGTTAAGTGAAACACTGCAGTTAAGTTAATACATGGATGTTAAGTGAATCAGGCTTCCCCACTGACTTTGCTTGTGAGAAGGTTGAAAAAGGTGATCACATGACCCTGGGACACTGCAATTTGTCATAAATACATACTGGTTGCTGAGCACCCAAATTTTGATCATGTGACCACGGGGATGCTACAACGGTTGTAAGTGTGAAAAACTGATTTTTATCAGTGCTGTTGTAACTCTGAATGACCACTAAAGGAATGGTTGTAAGTCAAGGACTACCTGTAATTTAAAAAAAGAAAACTAGATTTTTAAAAAACTTTGTACACTGTGCAATGCTAGTACTTGTAGTGTTGGGGATTTTTACTTCCCCCCACAATTGGGAGCAAAATTTCTATTTCTAACAAAGGCAGTTGTTAAGTGAGTTCCACCTGATTTTATGACCTTTTTGCCATGGTTATTAAACGTATCACTGCACTTGTAAAGAGAATCACGGGGTCATTAAGCCAATCTAGCTTTCCCCATTTGTCTGTCGGAAGCCAGCTGGGAAGGTTGCAAATGGCGATCATGTGATCCCGGGATGCTGAAACCACTATAAATACATGCCAGCTGCCACATTCCTGAATTTTGAACATGTGACCAAGGGAATGTGCGATGGTCATAAGCGTGAGAAGTCATCTTGTTATTTTTTTCAGTACTGTTGGCACTTCAAATGGTTACTAAATGAATGGATGTAGTTGAGGACTACATATGGATTGTGTATATGAGAAGTGAACTGTTGTGTGTTATTTTTATGACTTTTATGCAGGTGTTCATACTGGGCTCCAACCCTTCATAATTATTGGTTAGCAGGGCCAAAGGATTATAGAAGCTGAAGTCCAAATATAACTGGACAGCAAAAGTGCTGTCATTTTAAAAACTTTTCATGATTCAAGGTAGATACATGCAGGAATTATCTTCCCTGATGGTATTTGCCAGCTCAATAAAGTCTGGAAGAATATTAGACTACCACCTTAATTAGATATTGCATTAATTAGAGCCTCTTCAGAGGTCACAGAAAAGTATTTTAGAAGTGGTTCGCCATTGCTTCCTTCCTAGGGCTGACACAGAGTAACTGGCTCAAGGTCACCCATCTAATGCAAAGCTATTGAGTGGACACTGAAAGTTGAGCAAGAATCAACCTCTACTCTCTAAGTGAGTCTGGCTGGTTGACACTGTGAACAGAACTCTTCCAAACAGTAACGTTTTCTTACATATATCAGTTGTGCTCTGTTTTTATTTCAAACTTCTTATTAAACCCTCTTTTCTTTTAAATATTTGCAAATTGATCACACACTTCCTCTCAGGCTTGACCTTCTCTTCCTGTGGTGGAAATCCTATTAAATCCATTATAGCTCAAGCTGAACTGACCTTCCGCCCAGTCTCTGCCATTCTTTGACAATGCTTCAGCCTGCAGGACCCCACCCTTCCCTGCCAGTGCATTAGGGGAAAACGAGAAGAGACAGTTATAGAAACAACAGCATAGTAAAATACTATGAAAGGAGAAAAATGGCTGAGTTAAGCAGTTCTGTAATGAATCACATGAACAGGCAAGGAAATGCTGATGAGGCCTTACAGGACACACTAGCCATTTCTTAAAAAGCGAGGACTGCGCTACACAAGGAACCTCAGAAGACTGAAGTCAGAAACTCCCTCTTTAGCAAACTGCATTTTATTAAGGAAAAATTCTCTGTTTCTTTGCACATTGAATAGATATCCTTCACTATCATGCCCAAATATAAAGCTATGGTAGTTCCTGCCTGTGGTGACTGGGGATACTTGGGATGTGATCCCTATTACAGATAAACCTCTTTGTTGATAGAGGAGGTTGTATAAAATCCTTAAAACCAGGGAACAGCAATAGCAATAGCACTTAGACTTATAGATAGCTTCACAGTGCTTTTCAGCCTTCTCTAAGCAGTTTACAGAGTCAGCATATTGCTTCCAACAATCTGGGTCCTCATTTTACTGACCTCGGAAGGATGGAAGCCTGAGTCAGTCTTGAGCTGGTGAGGATCAAACTGCCTGCAGAATTTGCTTGCAATACTGCATTCTAACCACTGCACCACCAAGGCTCTTATAGGTTATCATAATCATGTGCCACTTTTTCCTTAATGCTCACCATGGATTTTTAAGACTATTATTTTCTCACTAAGCTTAACCATACGTATTTATGTTTGTGATGATGCAAACTGTGGTTAGAAAACCAATGGAAGAGAATATTTATAGCTCAGGATTGAACTGTGGGATCATTGGTGCTCACTGAGCTTGGTTGTTTTCTGGCAGATGTTTCATAGGTAACATCATCAGTGCAGGTTAGAAAAATTGACCAGAATTTCCACTTTAATTCTAAATCTGAAGTCTTTGTCTCACATTATATTCCCTCCCATTAAGCAACTAGCAGGAGTACAGCTACAAAAAGTTCATTTAAATTAAAACAATTCGCTGCACAAGCGCTCTGAATATCTCTTTAGAAATGGTCCCTTTACAGAAAAAAAAAAGCTGTTTAGCAGTTGGCCTCTTTTAATATTTATGAAATGGATACCATGCTCTGCATTATGACAGGCCCTTGAGACACTGATAACATAGTTTTCTGGGACATTTCGGTCCTAAATCTAGGGAAGACGGATTTAGGACCGAAGGGAGGTAACAAAACATTCCTGATAATTCTCAGCAGTTATGAAATCTCATCCTCCTTGAATTTTGTTAAGGCCAAACATTGGCCACCCTTTCCTATCAGGCTGTTAAAACAAAGAAAGGAATGATCTTCTAGCCTGGCTTGTAATCAGTGTGATTCAGCAGAGACAACAGTTGGCGCTCTTAAGTATTTGATATTCACTATTTTTAGTTAAATGCTTTATCATTCCAAGTTTTAAGGTCTCATCTATGAGCTCAAGGTAGACAGGCATGCAAGATAAAAGGAAACATGCTAATGAAGACAAGTTTTATAGAAAGTTGTACAAGAAATTAAGATCACACACAGATGAAATAAGCAAAATTAAACTGGCGACACTGATGAAAAAAATTTGCCCAACTGTCCTTCCAGTTGCCATTTTTAGAATCTCTCTCAATAAAAAGGAACAGATCAAAAAACATTTCCTTATAAAACTAGTACCCTGGCCAGCTTGATTTGGCAACACATGTGTTTCCTCAGCAAGAGGGACTTATAATGACTGTTTGAAGTTACAGCAGCTCAGAAAAGAAAAGTGACTTATGAGCAATCCTTGCACTTGTGACTGTTGCAGTCTCCCCATGGTCACGTGATTAAAATTCGGGCACTTGACAAATGGCATGCATCACATGATCAGCATTTGCAATTTTCCCAGAAGTTTAACACTTCAAAAATCTGGACACAAATCTCTGACCTTTATAATCAGTTAAGAGTTTGAAGGCTCTACAAACTGTTCCATTTCATGTTTTGTACAACTGAATTACTAATCATTAAGTATATCCATTTTCCTTCCACAAATGTTCTATTTCTCAACAAATCCCAGCAAAGGTAATCGAAAACTGTTGGAAAATGAATCACCTAATAACCAGTAAATCAATGCAAATATCTGACCAAGATATTAAAAAAAACTAATTTAGTGTAATTACACCACTGTCTATATTCTATACACAATGGATAGATTGGGAATATACCATATGCCTTTTTCTTCTGTTACTTGAAAAATATACTCCAAGTAGCGGGTGATTAGTTCTCAGAAAAATGAGATTGAAGTTTTACTTTAAAAGACTGATTAGTTATTAAATGTCTGTCATCATATGACTCCAGTTTCGTAACATCTGGAAACTTTCCTAATCATTTTCAGGAAATTCTATCCTTTTCAGCAAATTCTATACTTCCCCAGCCTGGTGCCTTCCAAGTTGCAGGGGAAAAAAATCTCCAGAATCCTAAGATAGTGGAGTCCAAAACCAGAGATTTTGGAAACTGTACTCGCAACAATTTAAAAGTACAAAGTTGCAGAAAGTTGTCTTACATAAGATTAGAATGACAATTTTTCAACAGACTACTCTTTCCAAGTGAAACTGGCTAAGAAAGTACCAAAGCCAGAAGCTGTGTTATGTCGTTTGCTCAGTCATCTCCAATTATAATTCCATCTGAAAATAGGAGAAATAACTCTGTGTTGACATTGAAATAGTTCTGTAATTTTTAAAGAAACTTTGCAGAATATATATGTCAGCTTTACACAGGCCATTTAACATCTGTTTATTCTCTTCCAGATGTACTCAGAACCAAAATGATTGTGAGTGGGGGAAAGCAGATGCATTTCTGAAACAAAAAAACAACAACAATTAGATAAACTTACCAGAAACATTAATTGACGTTCCAGCATCTATAATACCACTGTTGGGTCGTACACAATACCTGCGTGGAGCCGTAGTCTTCACTTTGAAACAGACATTTTTTTGTGTAGAGTTGCCAAGTTTCAGATTTGTGGTGACAACATCTGTGAAGGGACCTAAGAGACAGAATAAACACAACTTTGAAGGTTTTCATAACTTCACATAAATGTATGTACAACATGCAAAAATATTCAAGCCTGATTAGAACAACCCACTTAAGCCACACTTTCTCCAACCTGTGATACTTGAAGGTGTTGGGACTCTCAATTCTCAGAAAGTTTACCCTACAACAGGGGTGTCAATCTTAAGGCCAGATCTGGCCCGTGGGATGCTTAGATCTGGCCTGCGGGGGCATCCTGGAAACAGCAAAAGACGGGCCTGCGGTGCCTCTCCCAGGGAAAACAGAAGTCAGGAGGGCCATGTGGCTCTGCTGAGCTACGTTTTTCTAACAGAGGATTGCAGGCCATCCCAGCCGAAAACAGAGCTCAGGAGCCCGTTTTCGCTGGCACAGCGCTAGGGCCACAGGCACCCCCAACACAAGTGACGTCAAGCTGGCCACGTCTACCCTGGCTGCACCTACCCTGGCCCACTCGAGATCAAACACAACCCTGGTGCGGCCCTCAATGAAATTGAGTTTGACACCCCTG
Organism: Stegonotus admiraltiensis; assembly: GCA_032468215.1. Taxonomy (NCBI): domain Eukaryota; kingdom Metazoa; phylum Chordata; class Lepidosauria; order Squamata; family Colubridae; genus Stegonotus; species Stegonotus admiraltiensis. The sequence goes on from JANHZT010006216.1 coordinate 12,196, forward strand.
CCCTACAAGGACTTGCAAAGACAATACATCTTGAGAGCCCTAGATTAGGGAAAGGTTTGGCTTGGCTCGGTCTTATTATCCATTTACTTTTCTACTAATGGCTTAAGATAGCGTTTATGGTCTTGCTTTGTTCACTTCTTCCATTTTATCTTTCCTGGAAGCTTCATTAGGATTGCTGAGTAATCCGCCTACATTATTTTCTTATAGTAATATATTAAAGATTATAATAATTTCATTAAAATTACAATTGCAAAGATAAAAATTAATATAAAGAATTAAAAAAGATAAAAAAGATGCAGAATACAAACAAATATAAACGATTTTAGTAACTTATCCTCTTCTCATAAAATATAAGAAATAATGTCTTCCCATATTTCATCTCTTATCTGTCAACAAATTCTTAAAGTCTCCTTCAGCCCTGATCAGCAAAAGTCTATTAAGAGTTATCAGGGATAATAACATGTCTATTTTAAGTTAGATGAAGTAAACCAATTTTATATTCCTTCCTTTTACTTCTAACAATCTTGATTTTTAGTCCCTTCAAATAATGTCTTAGAACTTGATTTTTTTTTATTTCTTTGTCCCATCTCACAATGTTCTTCAAAGCTTGAACAAGTTTCTGTTGTAAATCCAATATAGGAAAATTATCCAGTCACTCATTCTCTTGATTTGTTATTTCCCTATCCCTTTTCATTTAAGACATCAGCTGGTTTCTCTTGTATATCCAGTGTAGCGTCTTCCTCCCTATCATTCTTGTAACTTGACATTTTTAAAGCCACATTCTGATCAGCCTCAATCTTTTCAGGTAAAACTTGTTCCTCTTTTATAACATCTTTTTAACACGGTCTACCTATTTACAAAGGTGAACGCTCTTAAAATTAACTTCCAGGGGTCATTGTTCAAAAATACCCCAACATTAAAATATTTGGCTTCATTCTGTATTGTAACTTCGAACAGGAATGCTTTTTAAGTTGAGGACTAGGATGTTGGCATAATGAAACAAACAATGAATAGCAATAACTTGTTAGAATATATCCAAGAAATAAAGCAGCCATGAGGGAGTAATTCTGAAGGGAAGGCAGAATTATTAACAAATAAACACATATAACTGTGAAAAATTGAGAAAAGATGCAACTGCCCAACTTCAGAAAAAAGAAAACTGGTAAAGCAGAGTTTATGCACAAGGGGCTTACTTTGGCTCTGTCCTTTAACCCACACACTACACTCTACGGAAAACTGTTGTGTGGCATTAACAGTAAAACGAGAACTCTTAACACTTGTCTCTGCTGTGAACATCTCAGGAGAGCCACAAGGTATACAGCACTGACACAAAACCTTTTATTTAAAAAATGGTCATATATTCCTGGAAAGTTGAATGTGCATCAAATCTAAAGACTGGCCAAACAAGACTGTCAGGTCTTGACCTTTAGGTTGGCTTTGAATTGATGGAGAAGCACAACTGGGCAACATGGTCTGGCTTTAGTTTTCTGTTTAAAAACGAACCCTAAAGTTTTGTGAAATATGATTGTCATAAATATTGATGTACAGTTTATGTTACTGTTATGAGCTGCCCAGTCACTGAGAGTGGGGTGGCATACAACTTTAATAAACAATAACTGCTGGTATTTTTTCATAGTTTAGATTAAAATGAACAAAGACCGCATTCAATTTATATCACTGGTTCAATTGGGTAAATAAACTTTATTTTTTTAAAAAACATACTTGTACAAAATCAGTTTACAATTCAAGACGGCTTTTTAATTGCTACTGCATCTTACTTGCTGGCGCTGGTACTGCAAAATCTATAGAGGCAAAAAGGGGAATACATTGAGAGTCAAGACTAAGATTGTGGCATCTTTAATGCCACATTTAAACTCCATCTCTCAAACAGGAAGCTGTAATGAAACAAATTTGCTACATAACCTACAAACAAGTGTTGCAGAGATTTGCTAATTTATGTACTGATGCAAAGGTATGTATACAGTATTTAACACATACAAATCCTATTTTATCACCATGGCAAATTGGTATCTAAGGTGTCAGACAAACAAATAAAAGGTTAATGGCCAAAGTGGACTTCTATTATTCCTGGAAGGCAGGGATTCACACTGGTATATACTTCAATTGCAATCCCTTATATTAGCAATAACCTATGACCTTTTAACTTGATGATCTCAAGTTGCATTTTACCTGTACAATTTTATTATATTAGCTCTTACTACCTCCACCAGCCAGAAAGAGGGGAAAAATGTTCTCATTACTAAGTTGTTTCAATCATTTGGTCATCCAGGATTATTCTTTATTTGTAATTCACTTTGTAGAGTATTGTAGGATATTCTACAGTATTTGTTTTAGATACGGTAACCAGAACTGCATGCAGTATCTTGAATGCAAGGACAGCACCGATTTGCATGAATGGATTATAAAACTACAGTTCTATTTTCAATACCTTCTCCAAGGGGTTCCACCACAAGGCATCTGCACGCTTGAAACATGATTCTGTCAATCTGTCTGTTAAGCAACCTTTCCTTTTCCAGCAATGAATTCAGACTCCCATTACCAGATATGTGAAATTAACATATTTGTACCAGCTGCACACGCTTTTTTACCCTCCCTTTGAAGTGCACTTGACATTTCATTGCCCATTCCCCAACTTGAGTTATTCTTTTAACATTCTTTATTATCTCTTTTGTTTGGAGCATCATAAACCATCAGAAGTTAATACTAAACTTGGTCATTTCATTGCCCAAATCTCTAAGCTCTTTACAAACAAGTTAAAAGTACTGATTCTCAATAAAAAAAAACCTTGGAGAATCCTCTATTTACATCTCCTGAGTACTGCCCTTTCTTGCTAGACTAACACTATTATATTTGTCCAGTGCTCTAGCAAATGTTTTCTAGTACAGTGTTAGGCATATTAAGTTCCAGCTTTAAATAGCAGGATATGAAAATCCTTGTTAACACCACTTATAAATAGCCCCTTAGCAAACTGTATTATATACCAGCTTGCAAATTCTTAAGTTTCTGATGCTATTATGGGCAGAAATGAAAGGTCAAAGGTTAATAGCTTCTCTGGCCAATAGCAGAAAGAAGTTATATGTGTAAGCTATGAGTTTAGAGTTTTACTACCCCTTACTTCTTCACATTTATACATTACTTATTTAAAAGATGTTTGAACAAGAGAACACATATGTAATATAAAAAGACCAATTTTAAAATAAGTGAGATATTATTACGTGAGATACCTAGAAGGCAGAAATGAAAATCAAAATTACCCCAAGTGATTGGAAGAATGATAAAAAAATAACAAAATAAAATGTAATAGAGACAAAGTTCTTTGCTTAAAAAACAAAGAGCAAATGCATATATAGGAAATGGCTGTCTTGTTTGGTAATAATGCTTGAGAAAAAGATTTAGGAATGATAGTTGGCTGCAAACTGAATATGAGCCAGCAGTGCAATACAGCTATAAATGCAATGTAACAGAAACATGTTTCTGTTGTGACCCTGCCTTGAGTACTATATCCCATTTTGAACAGTTTACGAATTGAGAGAAACAGGAACAAGTTCAAAGAAGGGCAAAGATGGATCAGAGGATTAGAAGTTTCTTTGAATGGAATCAAAAAATGGTGTTTTCCTTGAGAAAGGAACACTGATGTAACTCTCTTGAAATAACTGAAAGGACATCTCAATGAAAAACAGGAACTGCTTGTTATCACTCTAGAATTCAGGATACGGAGCAGTGTTCCTAATCTGCAGACCACCAGAATTCAACTTGATAGCAGGAGAAAACCTGGCAACGTAAGAGCAATTCCACTGTGAAATGAGATGCTGGGCTAACCTTCTCTGTGTGAATTCCAGTAGAAGCTGGTGAGTTATGGTCCTTTTATTTGAATACCAACATAGAGCAGGGAGTCAGTTTTGATTATCTAATAAACCCACCTGTGATTTCACTTAGCTTTCTCCTAATATTCTAAGTTTTTGTGCAAAGGTGGCCACTGAGAAGCATAAAAGATCCACATGTACTTAAGTGCAAGATCATGTCTTTTATTGATTGATTGATTCAATTTATATGCCGCCCTTCTCTGGAGACTCAGGGAGGCTTATAATGCGTTAAGCAATAGCCTTCATACTTTTATATATACCTGCTTAGTAGGGGTTTCGGGGCCCCCAAGCGGTGTTCTTTTTTATACAAAGTCAGCTTATTGCCCCCACAATCCGGGTCCTCATTTTACC
>JANHZT010006216.1:43715-56463 GCA_032468215.1 Stegonotus admiraltiensis
GAGGCTTATATCCCCACAAGGTGTTGTTCAAAAGGCAACTGAATTTTGGTCCCCCCCCCCCCCCCCGAAAACATTTCGCTTCTCATCCAAAAAGCTTCTTCAGTTCTCAATGAGAAGCAAAACATTTCCAAGGAGAAAAAAACAAAGTCCACTTGCCTTTTGAACAGCATCTTTGGGACAACCATGACCTGGATAATTGAGAATCTCCACAGACATATCCCCACAATCATATTTTCCCCCTATCCTTGATGCCTCTGTTTTCCCCAAAAACTGCACAATAAATGTAGTCCTCATGAAGAAGTATGATGATTCTAAGTATTGGACTTAGAGACCTGTTTATAAATTGAAAAAAAGAGCAATGCTCCTTATGATATATTTAATATTTTTTCCTTCACTATAAGCACAAATGCTAATGCCATAGGTGTTTCTGAATTACAGTGCTGCTCAGTCTCTGGAAGTCTAAAATGAGTTCTGTATGATCTAAATAAATGGAGTGTATACTTGCAACCATAATTGTTTGTAACTACAGTGATTCCATGTACACAATAATTTAGCAGGCTAAAGGTACATGCGATCTGAATAGAATTGGTACGGCGAAAAGATTCACTGACTACTTTTGTCTTCCATATAGATTACTTCTAGAACCAAGACAAAGAAATTCCCAGGATCCACGAGATGCAATTGTGAATCTTGATTAAATCAGATCTGTATAATGACCTAAAGGCCAAACCAGATGTGTCATTAAATGTGTTAATGAATTTATACACAGGGCTTTTTCTAGTGTAAATAGCTGCAATCATGCCTGACAGTAATATTGGCTTAGTGAGTATGGGTAATCCCTATTAAATTTAATGAACCATTTATTTTCAATGCAAAGAGTAGCCTCTTGGAAAAGAAAGGATGGAGTCCTTACCCTACAGTACTGCTTACTATAATCTTACAAAAGAAGTCCAACACCACACTGAGAACCTTCTTCTGAGTTGCAACCACAGAGTATATAGAAAAGTAACATTTTGGGTTCAGCTACTGCTACTATAATTAAACTATTACATCTAAATACTTTATTTATAAAACATTTTTGCCAGATAAAAAGCTTCTGAAGGCTAGCCTTTTTACCAGTTCCATTAAATGTAAGATAATACATTTAATGCTGCACCAAGGTAACAACTTGCCACATAGCTATCTGCAAGGGATAGAGTGTATTTAGGACAATGGGGATGTAAGAAAATATATGACATCATGCAAACGATGCAACTTGTATTGTGTCAGTCAGCATGGCACAATGATATAATTGTTATTTTGATGTCATCATGGTCTGTTACCGACACCTATGGCTGCCCAGAGAGATGTCAAGGCAAGCAAAGGCTAAACTGAAACTACAAGAAAGATCTGAAAACGGAACCAGAGCAACTCCATGAGCAGATGAAAGTAAGTTTCTTTAATGTAGTTCTGCTATTTACAAAAATTCTGCCAGACTAACTGCATTCTTTAGGGAAAAGGGGAATAAAAGGTCTAGGAGTCTGGCCCCTGTTGCTTCCCCTAACAGAGAAATTTTAAGCTAGCCACCCTCTTCATTCCATCCTCTAGTCTAGCTAGAGAGCTCAGCACAATAGTTTAGTGATAGAAAAACAAAAAGTAACAAAAATCACCCACCTTCTGTATTAACACAATTTATCTACTGATATAAGAACATTTTATCTGATTGGTGTGGCTCTCCAGAATGACATGCAATTTTGGCGGCAAAGTGTTACTGTTATTTTTCATGAATGAGGGGCTCAGTTATAGAACCTGTATTTTGTATTCAAAATGCATCAGGTTTAACATTCAAGACCCTAATAAAAGCTAGGCAAGCAGTGTAAACTGTTATGTAGGCTTCTTAGGATTTAAAAAAAAAATTAAAAGGAAAGGCTTGTTTCTTCTGACAAGTCTATAATGGCGTTCTTGCTATACAGGAAGGAAGAGATGGGAGTATCATTATGTTTTGTTCTGATTTTTTTTTAATATGCTGAAGTGATTTAATTCTGGATGCAAGCTTCTCAGGATACAAGAAATTGAATGCAATTATATATGGCTCATGTAAGAGACAGAATGAAAATATCCTGTTGGTTAAGTTCAAAGGAGGAGAAAAATCAATTGAAGGCAATTATTTAATGCTTGCCTGTGTGTCTCTCATGGAAGAATGAGTTATTAGAAAAATCCCCAAGCCTTAATCATAAAATCTTGACATTCCTCAAAAAGTATCTGCTCAAGGAAAAAAACATTTTTACCCAAAGTGACTACTGAAAGCTGGATACTTTTGAAATATAATTTCACTGGGAAATGTCCTAAACGTGTGTAGTCCTGCTTGCAGCTATTTATAAAGTGAAACCATAGATGAGGAGTGGTGGGCTAGGCAGTTCAAAGGGCTGCATGCCTGCTGTAAATTAGAATTCCCCCAAGACCATCCAGAATATTTGCTGATCCAAGCTACTAAAAATAAAACCTATCCTGTTCAGCAAACACAGTACAGAAAAAGGACATTCCAAAAACATCCATTGAAATGCAGTGCAATCAATATGATACACTAGATTCCAGTTGAAGCGAGGCACACCCCATTGTGACCTAAACTAAATAGTTCTGCTATTCATAGCAAGAGTTCTCTTTCCTCCAATCACTGCAGGAAATACTCTTACAGTAGCAAAGGCATAGCAGGCCAGCTTTTTAATTCCTTTAAGAAGCAGAAATTAGTGTAACGATGAAGAAAGACCAACAGAGTAAAAAGATGAGAAAATGCTAAGACACATTTCACCTTCTTTGGTTTAAAAGCCTAAGCAGGAGCTACAGTAGATGTTGATCACAAAGTAAGACGAAACAGAGTGCTTTTCCGTATTTGACTCACCTATCTTCAGTAGCTGACCAGTTATTTCCCTTAATTTAACTTCTATCATTTCCTAGAGTATATTTCCTGTTGTTTTCAGGTTGGAACAGTAAGGGGAATCACTACAGCAAGGTCAGCTGAGGCCTAAAGACTGTCAGCAGGTCCTACATATTTAAGAAGAAAGCAAAAAATAATTTGCCAGAAATGTTTCCTTCCAAGTGACTAGTAATATTATTTACAGGGCTTAAACCAGGTAATCGTCAGTGGTGGGCTACTGCCATTTTGGACGAACTGGTAGTTGCAACCTACAGGTGGGCCCACCTCCCCGCCCAGGTGCTATGCCATCCTATTTAGTTGCATTTTTTAAGACGTGCGCATGCATGCAAGCCACATACATGAGCAAAGCACATGCACTCACATTTTTGGTGCTGGGCAAACCAGTTGTTAATTGATGTGCCACCCACCTCTGGTAATCCTCTGCAGTGCTACTTGACTTGAAAGAACTCTTTGAACTCATACTTCTGAATACAGAATAATAACATGTAGGTTGAATTAAATTCCATTGGGCAGCCTGAAAGGTATGTGTATGTTTATTAATCTGAAAGCTAAATCTTGACAAATGGACCTTGGAATATCTCTGACAGACTCCGGCTCCCATTGAAACTCTGAGGAGTGTGTTTTGAGATAATATAATGCTATGTTTAACCAGAATTATGAAAGAGATCTACCTGTGAGAGTAGATCCTCAATGATCAGGCAGCCAGCAGCTGTTGGGTAAACAATGCACAGGTGCAGGATGTCCTGCATTCCCCAAAGTAGTTGGCCTCCTTCTCCTTCAGTAAGGGTCCAGGGTCAAAATTCTTAGGCTGCCACCTTTATCATTTTCTCTAATTAATGTCTCCAGTCAGAGAAACCTCTTTTAGTCCTGACTGCAGCAACAGAGATCTGACACTACCAAAAGGTTATTTTCAGTAAAGTTATCTGCATTATCTTTTCAATCACTATTTAAAGCAAGATAAATACATTTTCTCTTTATCTATTGCATTTTGCATATTAAAGCCATGTTTTTAAAATGTATGCGTGGTGACTAATATATTTTAGATATGCCAGCAAATAAATTTATGTTCCCTACATAAATGACCTAAATTTTACTGCACTGTCCAAACCATAATTTATAGGAAAGGTGGAATGATACCTGATATTGGGTGAAGTCTTTAGGCTTGCTATTTAAAGTATATGCATATCAAAGCCATAATCCTATGTGCACTTACAGGGAGTAAGTCCCAATAAATTGTTTCTTTGAGAAGATGTCAAGCAGCCTGTTTATTGCAGGTTATTCGCCTGTATGAGATTTCATATGGATTTATGTGCTCACTATCTCCCAAGTAATTGAAATCTTATCTTCAGCTTTGTTTTAATTTATACTGGAATAAGCACGATGCTGAATGACAAGAGCAGTATCTTCTTACCAGATGCCTTTCTATTAATTCTTACAAGATTTGTGCTGTTATATGAAACTAATACATTGCAACCTGCAGAAAACAAAAGAGGACATACTCCTGACTTTTTTTGTGGGTGCTATAACGTAAAAGTTATATACACCAGATCTCTCCTCCCGCCTTCCAGAAAAGCCCTATGGATGAGATCTAGGATCAATGCAAGATTGGTGGGTAGATTTTTTTTTCTTTACAAATAACTCATGTGATACAAGGGATGCTGAAGCTCAAAATTCATATTAATTTGCATAGCAATAAGCAGATAGCACTGAGGTAAATAACCCCCATTCTCCAGTAATGAGTAGGGATTTAGATTTAAATTATCTTAATACAAATATTTGATTAAGTACCGTAAATCCAGGGAACTTTTAAGGCAGGCTAATCCACTGGCACTGAACTCAATGACTTGGGAAGTTTCTGCAATACAGACAAGGCCATAGCTTATGCTTGAAATGTCACTCTCCAGAGCCACATGTTAACACAAGGTAACACTAAAGGTAGCCCTCGACCTACAACTATTTGTTTAGCCACTGTTCAAAGTTACAATGGCAGTGGAAAAAGGTGACTTGTGACTAGTCTTCAATTTACAGCCACTGCAGCATTCCCCCATGGTCACATGATCAAAATGTGGGCACTTGTCAACTGGCATGTATTTAGAACAGTTACAGTGTCCTGGGGTCACTTGATCACGATTTGCCACCTTCTTAGCCAGCTTCCAACAAGCAAAGTTAATGGGGGGAACTGGATTCGATATGATGACCATCTGATTTACTTAACAACCATGGCAACCACCTTACTTAGCAACAGAAATTCTGGCCCCAATTGTGGTCGCTAGTCAAGGACTACCTATAGCAGTAGCTTCAAAAGATGCAACTGGTGATATCTTAAATTATTCTGTTTACAGAGAAGGTGAAATAAAAAGAAACCCTCTAATTATAGGTAATTGTAAGAAAGTAATATCACAATGGTGTAAGTGAATGATGAAAGCCTTAAATAGAGGAAAGGTGCTACTATCATGCAGAGATAAAGTTGGCTGCTCCAGACATGAGTAATATTCTCCAAAATAAGCTTTGTGCTTGACCTCTCTTTATGTGTGGCATTAACTATTTAAAGACTTATTTAGACTAACCAGTAAAGTATCATCAAGAAACAGAATAGTTTCTTGTGATTATAAAAAGTGATTATAAAACAGCCATGTGAAGAAGTTTTAATAACATATAACCACTGGCATTCCAATATTATATCTATACAAGGCTGCCCTGGAGGACAATGATTTATCTGATAAGAGGAGAATATTTGTAGCTCAGGGTTGAAATGGGGGTGGGGGTGGTTCTTGGTACTCTCTGAGCTTAGTTCTTTTCTTGCAGATATTGCTTACCTGAACTAGGTAACATCATCAGTGCAGTCTGTTTCTATTAATATGTAGGTAGAGAAGCAGCCTAATTATCTCCAATTCATTAAAGGGGGGGGGAACTAACATGAGGTTAAATCTAAAACGTTGTTTTAAGCACTAAAGGTCCTAAATGTGTTTACCAGAGATTTTTGCTTTCCTCAACCCTATGGTAGTTCCTTGCCAAATTTCAAAGGTCTCTGAAACAGCACAGAGTTTTGATGGTAGTTTCTGAGGCATGGTACAATGCTAGAAGGAACTGACTGCTAGATTCTTGCTGAAGCCTAATAAAAGTCTTGGGAAAAAAAATCCTTATTTGACTTCAGTTTAAAGTACTGAGCAAACTGCCTTGAAAACACCCCAGTAAGTGCATCCATGACATTCTTTCTTTCACACATTCAGTTCCACATATATTGCCAGACAAACATATCCTTGATAAAACAGTGAAGAGTCAAAGCTATTGGATTGACTTGTAATGCCAACCTCTCCAAGCTTCAATTCTCAATAATTATTGCCAGTATATGGCTCTTTGGACTAGGTGACATACATGTCCTCAAGCTGATTCTTGAAAGTAAAATTCAGAACTAATGACATAAACAAGTCAAGATATGGAATGAACAATACATTTCACTATTAATATACAGATTCATAGTTTGGTTAGCAGGAATGCCAAATACTCCATAATTGGCTTTTTCTTTTCAGAGAAACTTCTGATAAAGCACACAACATACTACAAAATTAGAATTTTGAATTCTTAGACAAATTCACATGGGCTTAAATATCCTGACTCAATACTTCCAATTGCATTGGTTAACTATAATAATTCTCCCAAGAGTAATGCTGAATTATATGGTATAGAATAAAAAAGTATAAACTGTCTATTTCCAACGTAACCTTTGACATTCCCTTTTAGGTGGTGAATTAAGAGCAAGCCACCAGACATGTTCCACCGAATAGGAAATATCAAAGCCTGATAGCTTCTTTTACGCACCATGAATTTCTCTGCCTATATTTTAAAGAGAAAAAAACATGAGGTATGTTTGCTCTATTAGCAACAAAAATAAATGAGAAATCATGTGATGGGGAAAGATTAATTTATAGTTTAAAATAAACGGAAAGCACAACCAAAGAAATAACCTGTTTAAAAGAGGATGTGTTCAACTCGACACTGTCCCAGACAGTTAGCTCTGAATGCCATTTCTGGATTATTCGGTGATTTGTACCCAAAGGAAGCCTCAAAGTACACTAGCAGCAACCTCTACTGGATAGTGAGGGAAATCTTTCCCAGTGCTATTCTAGAGGACGCCAACTGATTTAAGGCTCATTGCTCAGGCTGGAATTCCCGGCAATTGTTTGTAGGACCTTCTTTCACAATCCACCTCATGGATGAGAGAGAGAAATAAACAAGAATCCTACCTTTAGCAATGGCACTCTCATAATTTACATTACTTCAGACACTGGTTTCATAAATAAGTATAAAATGGTTTATGCTAAGCAATTAGAAACATTTCCCACCTAACATGCTTTCTCTAAGGCTACTGACAGCAACTGATACCTGTCAGTTGTGGTCAAATTATTTTCATCTATTTCATCTAAGCTTCTTACTAGTATCTTAACTGGAAGTTATTAAGAAGAGTCTACATCTATTGAACTATAAAATAATTAAATATAACAAGCTAAGATTGTCTAAGGCTACACTTTCCTTTTTTTGTTTTTTGTTTTGCTTAAAAGCAAAGTTCTTATTTATATTTCTATAATAATATCAGAAAATAAAAAGTGCAAGTTAAGATTGGGTACTGAATGGGCTGATTTGGTCACTCTTATCAGTATCATTATTCTGGTAGCCACATCAATCATCTGTTCGTTCTAGTCTTCCAAGAAGCAACAATGCAAACATTAAGGCTTATAGTAACAGCAAAGAGGAGTGCAGAATGGCACTAACAACAAGCCAAACCTTTCTTTTCCATATTCTCTAACCCACTCCCTCCAAAATCCATAAAAAGTGCTAGTTTCACTTCCCCAATTACAAAAGCATGGCAATGTTTTTCTACAAAACTATGAAATATCAAGGCTTATAATCTGTACATTGGATTCTCCTCTTCAAAGATTAAAGCAGAATGAAAGGCAATTCCCTTTGACTGTAAGAGATTAGTTTGTACACTGCACATGTGGGAACAGTCTTGACAGCAAGATCTCCACAGAACATATGTAAGAATGCCAGAAATGGTCCATGTTGGGGTCTCTGAATTTCAGGCAGATCAGAATCCAGTATCAGTAATAGATACTCAAAATAAACCCTTAATGTTTAAGGCCAAATACTTTATAAAAGCTAGCTTGTTGGGTCTCAGTATCAACAACAGCTGCGTTTTGTCACAGAAGGCTGTCTTCTAAGTTTGAAACCCTTACCAATAGATGGAGGGTTGGCATCGGTGGATGGAATTCTACGACCTGCAGAGGTAGGGAAAAAAAACAGCATTAAAGAGCATTAAAAGAACAATTGAGGAAGACTGTAAGTAAAATGGGAGGCTATACTAATAGGATAAATAAATAGAGACTCCTTCCTAAAGTCTAGCTCCATTACAAGACATTCATAATTTTGATAATACATAAAAAAGAGAAGAATTTTCTCAAGACACACATTAAAACACAGGTCATACAGATAAAAATTAACCATCAATGCTGCAGCTATTGTTCAGCAGCCTTGAAGTCAGGCTAACCTTTCTTCAAATAATAGGATTACAGGTCAAGGAAAAAAAATGATAAAATACATTTTTTTAAAAAAAAGACTAGAAGCCTTAATATGGATTTTTTGATGAAAGAAATATTGATGATTTATGGATATGGGGGAAGGGTTAAAGAAGAAGGGAAAAGAGTAAGATGGCAATTACTCAATAGAAAGAAGGGCGGAATTCAAAATTCTGTTTTCTCTTTTTTTTTTACTTCTCTTTGTTCTTATTTCATTTCTTTGTTATTTTTCTTTTCATGTATTATAAATTATAATAAAAATATTAACCCCTCCCCCAAGTACTAGGATTATGTTTCTTGAATTAAACCAAAAGTACTGGTAAACTACCAAATAATTTATTCAAACTGCTTGGAATTCATTTTATAAGCTGAATGCTTAATGATTAACTTGGAAGCTCACTTATAAATTTAGCATTTCAAGTTTATTTACCATATTTTTCTGACTATAAAATGTCCCGGCTTATAAGACGCACCTAGCTTTTCGGTAGAAAAACAAGGAAAAAAAACTGCTTCTGTCTCCCAGTAATTTGCCTCCTTGCAGCAAACAGCCTGATCAGCTTCAGAACAGCCTGATTTAGCACAACTAGCTGATTGGCGATTGGATTGGCCTCCCGGAATCCCAACAATCAGCTGTTCCAGGCTGCGGGGATTGCCGCTGCCTCTGTGCGCCCTGTTTTTGGCTTGTTCCAGGCAGCGGGGATTGCCACTGAATGGGATGCATGGAAAATGGGATGTGCTGAGACTGAAAACAGAACGTGTGAAGGCCGAAAATGGGGCGCACATAGGGAGTGATAGGCGGCGGCGATCCCCGCAGCCTGGAACAGTTGATCGTTGGGATTCTGGGAGGCCAATCCAACCACCAATCAGCTGCTCATGCTAAATCAGGCTGTGCTGAAGCTGACTAGGCTGTTTGCTTCAAGGAGGCAAATTGCTGGGAGGCAGAGGCCAAAGGGTGGGGCCTGGTGAGTAGGCGGGGCTTCGACAACATTCACTCTACAAGACACACAGACATTTCTACCCACTTTGGGAAAGGGGGAGTGTGTGTCTTATAGTCCAAATAATACAGTAATTAAGTAAAAGTACCACACAAAATTGCCAGTGTCTTATCAGATTAATTACATAACATTCATTATCAGATATTGATAATTTTTTTTTCTCTCTCTCTATGGAAGCAAAGGTTATCTTACACAATAAACTAGCAATTTTCTGGTGCAAATAAGTAAATTACACACAGTACAAATTATCATAAAATGCACTATTAAACATGATACTGGATAGCTTAAATGAAGCTTAAACATGATCATAGCAACAGTTGCATATATAACATAGTAAATAAAAAAATTAAACGTCTATGTTTAAATTCATTTCCCAGGAGAGAAGTGTATTATTTTTCTTACAACCCCACAGAAACTTGGGAACAAGAACATGTATTTTAAATGTGGCTACTTAATACTTTTGAGGAGAAGTGCTTTTCTCACATCAACACAAAGAAGTATTGATTTCAAAAAATTTGTGCAGCTCTAATGTTTACTGTATATTCCATATCCTCTCCTTCTAGTGATAAGCAACAAACCCACTATCTATTGGTTAGCAAAAGTTAAGACATTTAACAGGATGAAAAATGTTAAAGCTGGTACTTTTCCCATTCTTCTGCCAAGATATGATTTGAAAGATCAAATTAACCTCTGCATCCTAATGATGAAATGAAAATGATGCTAATTATGAAGATTGTACAACTCGTAGAAGTAGAGCATGAAGCTAATATAAGATTCCTTTTTGTTAGTAACTAGGAACTCAAGAAGAAAAATATTAGCGATTTACTGATGTTGAATACTTACTTATTTCTATAAACAGTTCATTTATGTTTATTGCATTTTTTGCACTAGTCTCTACAAATATTGCATGGATGGAATCTGCATAGTCTTTTGCATCTTTTTCGATAACTTCTCTGCAGGGTGGGAAGAGAATACATACTATAAATAAACAATAATTCACCTTCATTTTAGAAAAGAAAATGAATTGCAAATCAATGTAGCATTATCAGTTATTTCTACAATTAAGCCAAACTCTGTAACACACTTTATCTGAGAGATGTGGAAATAGAATCAGTTTTTGTTTAACACGATTTGTAGTAGTAGTACACCTCTCGAGAGCAGGCCAAGCTGTCTCAGGAATTCTGGGAGTTGAAGTCCACAGATTTTTAAAAGGGCTACAGTTGCCCACCCCTGCTCTAGACTGCCAAAACATTAGTGGTTCAATATAACAGGTAGCTGCCCAGAGTCATTGATTGAGATTGAGATAGGCAGCTATAGAAATTGATTGATTTATTGAATAAAATATAGCAAGAAAAAGGAAGTGGATAATTCTGCACATCATAAAACAAACATTTGGTTCCATAATGATTTACTGATAGTTAAAAGGCAGTAATTTTTGTGATGTATGTCCAGGAAAGCATGGATGGCAATTAGATGTTTAAATGAAGCTTAATTTCAGCATTCCTACATCATCTCAGCATCTGCCTTCCCAGCATCTGCCTTCCACTCAACCAATTATTTAGGAATTATGCTCTGTTCTCTCCTTGTCCAAACAGGATTTAATCAAATGCAATCATAATTTAATCATAGTTATATACAGTTCATGCTGCATCCCTTCTACCCTTTGTTATTTAAGAAATAGCCCAATTTTCTTTCAGTGGTTTGATTAACATAGTGGCCGGTAATAAAGTGAAAGTAAATTACTGTAGTGAATATTAAAAACTTAATAAAATTTGTTTTGAGGCAGACTAAGTGTTTCTTGCCTCTTCTTTAATATATTAAAATTAATTAAGGATTAAAGTATCCATATATTTTTGGAAAACAAAGTATAACAAGGGATTGTACTGGTAGGTTTGTAATAAAATGTTACCAACAGCTGGATAAGACACTGTTTAATTTACCTTACATCATTAAGATCACACTTATTTCCAGCAATTGCTACAACAATATTGGGTGGTCCATGCTGGCGAAGTTCTTTTACCCAGTTTTTTAATGTTGAAAATGTTTCCTAAAATGGAAGCAACAAGATCAGTAAATCTAATAAAACAGCCAATTTGTAGATTTTGCAAATGCATTTAATTTACCTCTTTTGTAATATCATAGACTATAATAGCTGCTGCAGACCCTCGATAATACATTGGTGCCAGAGCACGAAACTGTAAAGAGAAAGAGCACATAAAAATGGCTTCTGTGCCATAGTAATCATATCAAATATTAAATGAAAGTGGGATTGAAATATGAGTAAGAGAAATAAAATAAAATTCATTATATGGCATCTTTGTCCTCTATCAGTTTTTTTCCTCACATTTCCTCCAGATAAACAAGTAATACAACTAAATGAGAATCTAAGTATAACAACTTGGAAAAGCAATTTAAGCAAAGAGAAAGTGATTGGCTCTGATCGCTTAGCAAGTTTCACAGTTCAGTGGATTATATGTACCTAGAGCACTCTAAACTCTTAACCCTTTAACCAATATAAAACATGTTGATGCTTTGTGAAGTTTTAAGTAGCTTTCATAAATTGCGGAAGTGCAAGGAGACAGTATAGATTATATCTTCATTTCAATTGTTTTATATTTAAAAAAAAAGTAATAAAGATACTGACATAATTTATTTTCCATTTCTAGCACAATATTACATATAGTATAATATCTGGCACACTGATGGGCATTTTGCTAGAATATGAGGATATATAATGAATCCATTTATGATGTATCCATATAATTGCTAGATTTATAATAAAGCAACTAGAAATACAAAAAATGGTACATGATATAGAAGAGCCGTGGTGGTGCAGTGGTTAGAATGCAGTACTGCAAGCTAACTCACTGCTCACTCCAGGAGTTTGAACAGCTCAAGGTTGACTCAGCCTTCTGTTTCTTCCAAGGCTGGTAAAATGAGGATCCAGATTGTTAGAGGCAATATGCTGAATCTGTAAACCACTGACAGAGGGCTGTAAAGCAGTATGAAGTGGTATGTAAGTGCTAAGTGCTATACGACATGGGAAAAAAACTTCCTCTCATTTTATATGCAATTTAAAGCAAATTAAAACTTCAGCCAAAAGATATAGAATGCATTATTTAGATGTAGTGAAATAGGAGAAAAAAGATATCAAAAATGGTAAAGGTAAATTTCTTTCAGGGGGAGAGCCTTCTCTGTGGCTGCACCCACTCTGGAACAAACTACCCCCAGGTATTCGTATAATCCCAGATCTTCAAACTTTTCGT
>JANHZT010006216.1:56563-69015 GCA_032468215.1 Stegonotus admiraltiensis
TCCTTTTGGAGAATGGCGGTATAGAAATCAAATAAATAAATAAATAAATAAATAAATAAATAAATAAATAAATAAATTTGAATCCTGTTTACTGAGCAATTAAAGCAGATGAATGGTAGATTAGCTGCTTGTAAAGTGATATATTATCTTCTTAATATCTATCTATCTATCTGTATATATATATATGTGTGTGTGTGTGTATATGTATGTATATGTATATATATGTGTATATGTGTATATATGTATATGTATGTGTGTGTGTGTGTGTGTGTATATATGCATGCATGCAAGTCTTGGTGTATTCGGGTCTTCTCCTGTGCATGGTTGAGAGCACTTAGGCAACGAGGCTATATAAGAAAATCAATGCAAATCATTTCTCAAAGTGATTAGGTCAAGGCTGAGTGGGAAATTGAAGCTGAATGTTCTTCATTCTTAGTCATACTGACCCTTTCTATAGTTGCTACAAAAGGGGAGGATCACAATTCTGAGTCACAAAGCTAACAATAAATACATCGTGTTATTTTTGTTGCAAGAGCTGCAAGTTCTTGCAACAAAAAGAACATCCTCTCTTTTTTCAAACATTGCAAAATCAGCCACATATGACATATTTTTTTTAAAAAGAACAGACTCTAAAGTTTATTCTGTTATTCAAACCTGCAGATTGGTAAGAATTCTGTCACAATTAACTACTGGTCTTATGTAAAAACCGTACTTTTACCCTGTATTTCATACTTCAAAATCACAAAATATCTAGTAAGCGTAGAGGCAAGGACACACCTACATTTTAGGGACAGGTGATTTACTTGTTTAGTAAATTTCTCATGTGGAAAGAAATCAAGAGAAAACACAAAAATAAAATTGAGGACGTTCCAAGCAATAACATTACATATTATAGCTGTGCAAAAACACTGAAAGAAGCACTTCTTAAAGTGTGTTGATGCAAATAGAAAGTGTGTGTGTGTGTGTGTGTGTGTATACATGGAAGTATCCCTCCTCAAAATGCTGACATGACACTGTCCTCCAGAAGGCTGGAGGGGTGAATGTGGGGTTGCCCATAATGTTTTTGCTAGCAGCTCCAGTGGACTACTGTCTAAAGGTAAAAGTTCCCCTTACACATATCCGCTAGTTGTTCCTGAATCTAGGGGGTGGTGCTCAACTCCGTTTGAAAGCTGAAGACCCAGTGCTGTCCAAAGATGTCTCCGTGGTCATGTGGCCGGCATGACTAAATGCCAAAGGTGCCCGGAACGCTGTTACCTTCCCACCAAACGCGGTCCCTTTTTTTCTACTTGCATTTTTTACATGCTTTCAAACTGCTATGTTGGCAAAAGCTGGGACAAGTAAAGGGAGCTCACCCCGTTACGCGGCACTAGGGATTCGAACCGCTGAACTGCCAACCTTTCGATTGAGAAGTTCAGCATCTTAGCCACTGAGCCCCGTGTCCCTTGGACTACTGTTTACACATACACAAAAAGATCAGGGAAAAGGCTCCGAAGCAGCTCTGTATTCAAGAGGAGCCAACAAGTTTTGTGAAGTGCCTCTTCAAATGCTTTGCATGCAGTCTTCCAAGAAAGTCACAGGTTTAGAGCCATACATTTGGGGGTGGGGGGGAATGCAGTGGTGAAATGTAAAAGTTGTTACTACTGGTTCTGTGGGTGTGGCTTGGTGGGGGGGGAAGAATATGATTGAGTGGGCGGGTCCAACTTTTTTTTTTAACTTTTAAAACCATTTTTTCTACAACCTCTTCGGCTAAAAAAATGCTTTTAAAAGCCTCTGACGATCCCAGCTGACTTGCCTGATCGGCAGGGGCTTTGTTTCTACTTTTAAAAGCATTTTTTGGCCGAAGAGGTTGTAGAAAAAATGGTTTTAAAAATAAAATAAAAAGCCTCTGATGATTGCACAGCTCAGCTGGGCATGGGGAGGGATTTTTGCTACTGGTTCTCCGATCCACCCGGTGCCATCGTTACCGGATCGGACGATCCGATCCAAACTGGGAGCATTTCACCTCTGCCTAAGTGAACAAATATTAATGAAGCACAGAAAAGGGCTTCCTCAAGAAGACATCATTTAAGGAAGAAGGGTTTTTTCCTAGCAAATATAATTACCTCAAAAAGGGGGTGAAGCCAAAATTTTGAGCCTGTTTTTTACTGGCAAATGTTAATTCGCATTGGAAATCATATTTCCAAGAATGGGGAAGTGAGAATTGTAATAATTTTAAAATAACAATCTTAAGAGGAAAAGTAATCATCCTTCTTCTATGAGTCTAAATTCACATGCTATACCATTCCCATGTTATACCATTCCTAGGCTGTCTTATCATCAAAGCCTCATTAAAGTTTCTGAAATACAAGAGATAAACTGACCCAGAATACATATAGCCTAGCGTGGTACTGTAGAGTAATTACTAGTATACATTTAAATAAGGATACCTTTTTCCTATGCATTTTCTACTATGCATCAAATTGTTTTCCAATTCATTGTCTCATTTTATCTTAATTCATGGACATATTAGAATAAGACTATTTTCTCAAATTTGAAAGTACTGAAAGGTCAGTGAAGCAGGGACATAATATATCTACAAAGACATTTATCTATCCTTTATCTCAGTGTATCATCTCACAAAACAATGACAATGATTCTGAAATTCCCTACTACGAAATCTACACCTATACTATATCTAAATGATTCCTGCTAATTAAGATGAGCATTATAAAAATCTCTTACAATAACAGCCAACTATAAGTAGGTCACAGAGAAAGGTATCATCAACCCCCATGTAAAAATGCTTTATCTACTTACTCGTTCTTGTCCTGCTGTATCCCATATTAGGAATTTGTGTAATTCATTCTGATACTGTACTGTCTTGGTCATGAAAGATGCTCTGAAAAGAATGTTATCCATTAATGTACCGTAAAATAAAGAAAGCCATGAACAGAAAATCAACATATTTCTCATAAAATATATTAAGGTTTAGATTAATTTTATAACTTTAAAGATGGAAGGGAAGGAAAAATGTGTATATTTCATGTTTCTTTATCTAGAAGTAAAGAGAACACATGAGACAAGATAAATGCTTTAGACCAGCGTTCCCTAACCTTTCTGGCTTGGTGGATCAGTGGCGGGGATGGGTGGGGGGCAGATGGTTTTGTGCACGTGCTGCTTTCACAAATAAAGCTTTGTCTTTGCGCACAAATGTGCCCTCACTCATCACTTCCATGGCCTGGTTCTGATCATGTTGCGCCCGGCACCAGGCTACGAACCAGGAGTTGGGGACCCTTGTTTAGCCAACTAAAATTAATTGAAGTATCCATTCCATTTTCTTTTCATAAGAGATCATAAAGAGGGTTTATGTGCACATGAAAGTGCACAAAGTTCAAATTGCTTCATTAGTGTTTATATTACAAAATAGGTTGCTGGACTGGCTGCTTTATTTTATTACTAGGAAAAGCTACATGGGACAGAATTTTGCTAAAATTGGGCACAAGGAACTGAGGCTTATTCATTTTGTTAAAAACCTCTATTTACGCCATTTCAATTCCTACTGGACCTATTAAGCCAAAGACACAGTATACATCTACATGCTTTATTTAGTAAAACAGAGAGATTTCAATTTATTATCTAACACAAACATTACCCAATGAAAACTTTAGCAAAGTTATCCTTATGCAACCAACACAAAACAAAAACTGGAATCAGAGGGCAAAATAATTTGATATAACATACTTTTAATGTTGCAATTTATGCCAAAAGAATGGAAGGACTGCCATTCTCTACCAATTATATAATGGTTTGAATTGCTTCTCATTGCATACTTGAGCAAGCATTCAATTACTCAGAGTCTAGAGTGGAGGAGGGTTGTTGAGTAATTTTGTCTGAATATACTACTATATAGGTTAAAAGGTTCACTTTCTTTTCTTTTATACAAATTGATTTAACTAAACAATCACATAGTATGATATAAATACATGGTTAAGACTATTTAAATAGGCCATGAGTGATAAATATTAACACAAATTCTTGTATTTTTATTTTCTTTAGCAAATAGCAACATTAAAAACCCTAAACATGGATATATTTTTGTGTATCATTAATCAGAACAATATGGTTATTATTGGTATTGTTTGTGAAATGAAAGTTTGTTTCTTGGCATTGTAAAAATCTGAGCAATCATCCTAAGGATGTGGAATAGCTTCAAACTTCATTAAGTGGTTTTAACTGCAGAATTACTAAGTCACACTTCCAAATGTTGAGCAAAATTCCTGATTTATGAAGTGATATGAGTTTGGAAGGAAAAAATCTGTAACCACAATTTTCGAAGTCTCTTGATGTCTTCAGCTGAAGGAAAACAAATGTGCAGGATTGCCTATTGTTTAGAAGGCATTTGGAAAAAACTGATACCAATTAGTTATATGGATTTTTGAAAGGTCAAAACTAAATGGTTCAATTTGCAGAATTCAGGATACACAGGATACAGCATATACTAATACATGATAAAGGTGGGATAAAAATAAAATAAATTCAGATTCTCCACATATGTATGCGTACTGTGACTGAATGTGGAAATAAGATGGGATGGGGTGGATACTGGAGAAATAGGCACTTGTGGTTGACCATACAGGAAGCCTTTAAGTCTTCATGTAAGCCAAAAAGTGGAAACCCATCTTACATTAATGGCATTAGAGTACAGGATGTTACCAAGAAAAACAGGAGTATTCCAACTATTTACATAATGTTAAAATTAGCACTTTAAAAAAATGAAATTAAATAGTAAAACTGGCTTTATATAGATGCAAATTTAAGATTTAACTTTTTCTGAAATCTTTATGGCAATGTTTGTAAAGTAATAGAAACAGCCACTAATTTACATTCTCAATCCATTTTCCAAAACAATTTTCTGTACCGCTCTCAAAAATGGTTTAACAAATATTGAATTCAGTTCATTGAAATTATTTATATACGACTACTCAACTAGCAGATTTCATAACAAGGATGTACATAGAATTAAAAATACAAAATAACCAATAAACTTAAAAATCAACAAGAAGCACAACACAATATATTGTAACACAACCAAGGTCGTACCATAATCATTTTAACATTTAGAATGGACTCATTCAAAGTTCTATCTCAATGCTTTGGGGATAACTCAGATTTTCAGGGTCCTATGGAAACCCAATAGAGTTGGAGCCATCTTATTCAAGGAGGGGGAATTATTTTGTTCCAAGAGGCAGACATAAAGACAGAGAAGTCCTGCATTCTAGGTTCTACTACATGATGCTGTTTCATCGAAGGGACATCATGTTCATTCTATTAGGCCTTATGGGACAGGTAGAAACAGCAGAGATAGGTGTTCTTGCAAATGTTTCCTTATTTAATGTATTTGCTTGTTACCTATGTAAACTAAGCAACCCCTAGTTTGCTATTTGAGCCTTATATTTTAAAAATTAGCAATAAGTTTAGGATAATTGTAGATCAAATGATCAATCATAAGCCATTAGAGAAATATTTCCTTTTTTTTCAGTAAATGAGATGTGGATTCCTTTGAAGATAGCATGTTTGGGGGAACATTTATTGAAATAGAATAACGTATCTATGGTACAAGTCAGTTAAAAGCAGAATGTGCAGACCTACCTAGACTCTACTGGTCTGTAATAAAGAAAACATTTGTATAATAGCCTGACAATGTAAAGGTGTTTCAGCTTGTGTTGAATCTGCAGTAGCAGCCTGACAGTACAACTTCTATACTAAGTATCTCCAAAATAGGAGGTGGCAAGATCCATAACCAAATAGACCAAATATACTAGTTTATAGTAATCTAAAATGTGTTATGGCATAATCATTTCTCAAAAACAATGAAATATCAGTCATGAAGTTATTCTTTCTAGGAATATTTGTAAATATTATTTTCATTATTCCTACAGAAGATAAAATTAACCATTTTGTTTTTTCAAGAGAATTGTTCAAGATCTCACTTATTCTTCAGTTAGAACTTGATCCTTAGCAATGAAAGATTTATCACAAATCCTGAAGAACTCTATATGGAAATATTATTTCATAGCATTTCATCCAACAATCACAGTTAATTAGTAGTAAAAGTCATCTCCATTGACGTTGCACTGCCACTGTTCAACTCTTTTATCATTATTTTTTAGACAGATAATTGACTAGTTGTGCAGGATAACTGACTCTAATATAACACCTGGCCAGTTTCATTCAGTGCTGATGGGATGAGAGGTCACATTATCAGCCTCTGACTTGTGGGGTGCAATAGGGCTTGACACTCTTCCATTTTATTAACATCTACATGAAACTACTGGATAAGGTCAATGTGCTGATAATATCCAATTACACATCTCAATCTTGACTTGACCAGATTATGCTGTCCTGATCCAGTGCCTGCTTGTATAGGCCTGAATAGACCAGTCTCGAGTTTAATCCTACAAATCAAGCGAGTTTGCTTCTTTGACATACCCTCCCTCCCTCCCTTGTTCTGGAGCTTTCTATCTAGTCATTAATTATACTGAAGTACTCCATAAGAGACTATTGTGGAATCTGAGGGTCCTGTTGGACTCACAGCTCCTGTACAAGAGCAGATGGCAGCCGTGGCTGAGAAAGCCTTCACATGTTTATTTAGTGTGCCACTTCCACCTGTTCCTGGACTGAGAAGTCTTTCAGCTAGTCACTGAAGTGTCAGTTACCCTCGATTGGACTATTGTAATGCACCCTATATGCAGGGGTGGGCTGCTGGGGGTTTGGGAGAACCTCTAGCTAAGATTCTGTGCAGTTCTGAGAATCCCCAAATCCCACTCCTGGCTGGCCCTGCCTATCTGCCCCCACCCGGAGTCCCCATGCGGCCTGTTTTGGATTCAGGTAAGTGCAGGGCGTGCATGGAGGCTCCGGGAGGGCGAAAAACGGGCCTACCAGAGCCTGGGGAGTCCGTTTTCACCCTCCTGGAGGCTCAAGGGAAGCCTCTGGAGCCCGGGGAGGGCAAAAATGCCCCCCCCATGGTGCAGGAGGCCAACTAGGCCACACCCATCCTGCTAGCAGGCAGAGAACCCCTTGCAAAATTTTTTGAAGCCCACCCCTGCCTATATGTGGCTGCCCTTGATGACCACTTGAAAAATATAGGTGGTCCTGAATGTAGTGGTATGTGGAATGATGTCTCTGCTGCTTTGAGAGCTGCACTGGATGGCAGTTGGCTTCTAGGTGTCATGGAAAATTCTAGTTATCACCTATAAAGCCCTTCCTGCCATACAGCCTGGCTATTTGGGGGACTATCCGTCTACATGGGTCTGTTCATGTGGTGGGATCAGCAAGTTTACTTGCTATTGCTCTTATTACTGTAACTAAAATCCTTAATAAAATTATAAAAAAAACCCACGCTCTTTATATAACTCTTAGCTTCCTAGCTCATGAAACTTCTATTTTTTAATATTATTAAACTTCTACGCTGCCCATCTTATTGATATGATTCTAGGCAGCTTATACTCATAAAATTAAAATAGGATAGAAAACATTAAAACAATAAATAAAAACCAAATATTTAAAATTCATATAGGATTCAATCAATTAAGATGGGAAGGGAACAAGGTGTGCATGGGGAAAAGGTGGGGGGTCAGTCTAATTCATTAACCACCTCCAAGATGCCACTCCCCTTTGGGGCCCCAGCCCAGCAGGCAGAGGCAGGTTTTAGAGACTTACCCAATTGTTGGATTGATGTTTGGATCGAAGCTGTCTTCTACAAAGCGCCATACAATGCTCGATTTGCCCACGCCTGTGTCCTTAAAGAGAAATGAAACAGGTAATTTTAAGTTTCAATCTTCCTATCTGTATTTCGAGGAGCAGCTCTAGTTTCAGCATTTTCCACCCAACTACCATGAATTTGGATGAATCAATTTCTTTTTCCAAAAAATATCTTAATCTAAACATTATCCATTGAAAAATAAAAATGCCTTAAATCATTTGAAACAATTAAAGAGATAAAGGATTCTTAAAATCTCAACTAGTAATTTCTTAATACCTGAACTAAAGACATTACGGGTAGTCCTAAAACTTACAACAGTTCGTTTAGTGACTGTTCAAAGTTTCAACAGCACTGAAAAAAGTGACTAATGGCCATTTTTCACACTTGACCATTGCAGCATCCCCATGGTCACCTGATCAGAATTCAGATGCTTGGCAATTGATTCTTATTTATGGCGGTTGCAGTGCCCAAGGATCAAGATATATTTTGGAAAAAGAAATAACCTTTTGCAACCTTCTGACAAGCAAAGTCAATGGGGAAGCCAGATTCATTTAACAACCATGCTATTAACTTAATAACTGCAGTGACTCATTTAACAATGGTGGCAAGAAAGGTCGTAAAATGGGACAATACTCACTTAACAAATGTCTCACTTAACAACAGAAGTTTTGAGCTCAATTGTGGTCGTAAGTTGAGGGCTACCTATACTTTATTTGAATCTACTAAAATCAACAGTTTAAGGCCGTGATGGCATGGCAGAGTTGGCACACAGAGCCCTCTCTCCTGGCACGCACGCCGTCACCCCAGGTCAGATCTCTGTGGTGTTTCTTTTGTGAGCTTCTGTTTCCCTGCAAATGACGAAAAAGATGCTCATGAAAGAAAAAGATCTTAACTCTTGCTGCGCTGCTGGTGTTGGGATGACCTGCCTCCCGCCAACTGGTCTTCAGGCAGGGGTGGGTTCTACTTACCTTTACTACTGGTTTTCAATGGGAGTGGGCACGCGATTCTGCGCATATCATCAAATATGACGTCAGGGTGGGTGGGTGGAGCCTCCTGCCGTTTTTACTACTAGTTCTCAAGAACCAGACAGAACCGGGACCAACCTACCTCTGTCTTCGGGCCTGCTGCACATGCCCATGCATGCCCATGTTCGTGCATGCATGCATGCATGTCCATGCATGTGTGCGTTCACTCACAAATATTTTAGTTTGGGCATGCGCGCACGCGCAGTTTGGGCACTCAGTGTCTAAAAGGTTTGCCATCACTGCCTTAAGGTAACATAGGGTAATAATTTTATTTATGTATGTATGTATGTATGTATGTATTTATTTAGCTTTGATTTATATGCCGCCCTTCTCCGGAGACTCAGGGCGGCTTATATTTATTATTAATTTATATTAATAAATAACGGTAGAGCAAAGTTACCATACTATAGAACTTTCTGAGTAAATATGCATTAAATCATCATATTATTTCTGTCCAAAATGAACAAAATGTGGGCTCTAGATGCATTCATAATTAACTTTCTGGACCACATAAACACAAGGGCTATTGAACTGATGCTGCAAAACTCCAATAGCAGCAAGTAGTTAAACGGCCTTCATATTGTCTATTGTTAGTGTTTTATTTTAGATAACACAGCACTTCTATGCTTTCTGAAATAAACATTTGCCATGTAAACATAGCAACATACTTTACCAGAGACTACTTTCAACAGCTATACAATGATCCACCCTAAAAATATGTATACTAAACAACTGGGATAGGAAAGAAGGTGTTTTAGGTATTTCAAGAGTGTTAGTAAAGGGTGTTGTTATTCGTTCAACCTCTCCCTATTTAATGAAAGGCTATGTATGCATTCGTAAACCTGATGAGGAAAAACATTAAGCAGGTATGGTTTAAGTATTTGAGAAAGTATTATGATGTTTCAGAAATTATTTCTTTTTGTGTACAAATATAGACAAGCTAAACTGGACAAAAAGCCTATTTTTTCCCCACAACGGAATATTCATTGCTCATGTTGGATCTATGACTTCATTTATTTATTTAGAGAATTTATATGGGCACCCACTCTCTTTAAGTGACTCTAGGCGGCTTACAAAAAAAAAAACCCTCAATATACAAAGAGTAAAAACAATACCACCACCACCCCCTCCATCATTAACAGTAATATCATGACTTTGGAGGAAGCGGCTTGAGCCTGTGGTCAAAATTCATGCCAAAGTTAAATAAAGTTTTTTTTAAACTAAAGTTTAAGGTGTAGTAGTTAAGGTGATAGGCTAGAAACCAGGAAACTGTGACCTGCAGTCTTCCCTTAGACATGAAAACCGGCTGGGTGACTCTTTTAATCCAATCCATATCACTTGATTGTTGTCATGGGGTAAACAGGAGGAGCCTTGAGTTATATATAGAAAAGGCAAGACAAAATAATGATATCAACATGAATACATTACAACATCCTAGGTTCTTAAGGAGAACTTGATGAGTACGAAGGCCAACACTAACTAAAGAACTGGCAGCTGGGACTTCACATTTTGGTAAACAGATCATAATGATAGCTTTAGCTGAAGATTCTGGGATTCAGTAATGCTGGTACAGCTAGTCCTGAACTTACAACCACAACTGAGTCCAAAATTTATGTTGCTAAACAAGGCAGCTAAGTGAGTTGCACCTCATTTTACAACTTTTTTGCCACAGTTTTTAAGCAAAAGACTGCAGCTGTTAAGTGAATCATACTGTCATTAAGTGAATCTGGCTTCCCCCATTGACTTAGCTTGTCAGAAGCCAGCTAGGAAGATTACAAATGGTGATGCATGACCCATGTGCAACTGTCATAAATACATGCCGATTGCCAGAATTTTGATCTCTTGACCATGAGGATGCTGCAATGGCTGGGTGAAAGCCAGTCATTTTTTTTCAGTGCTGTGGTCATTAAACTAATAGTTGTTAAGTCAAGAACTACCTGTATTTCTAAAGAAAAAGGAAAGGTATCTTTGTCCGTTTGCATGTTCTTAAAAGCATGGACATTCTTCTCCATTTAAGTGCAAAATATATGAAATATTCTGCCTTGTTCTATACAGGTAGTCCTCGACTTATGACCAGAATTGAGCCCAAAATTTATGTTGTTAATGTTATGTTGTTAATTGAAATTTGTCCCATTATAAGACCTTTCTTGCCACAGTTAAGTGAGCCACTTCAGCTGTTAATTTAGTAACACGGTTGTTAACTGAATCTGGTTTCCTCATTGACTTTGCTTGTCAGGGGGTTGCAAAAGGAGATCATATGACCCTGGGCCACAGTAATGGTCATAAATATGAACCAGTTGCCAAGCATCAGAATTTTGATCACATGACTAGAGATGCTGCAATGTTTTGTGAAAAATGGTCCCATGTCCCTTTTTTCAGCACTGTTGTAACTCTGAACAGTCACTAAATGAACTGTTGTAAATCAAAGACTACCTGTATCAATCATATTGCCTAACTCCTTTATATGCAGAACAATTCTGCTTAAATGGAGAATATTGGTTTTCAGGAAAATTGTATATTTTTCTCCTATAAACCTCTCTCATAATTGGTCTTTAATTCAAATTACGCTATTCAGATCTTAATATTTTATAGTGAAATCCTGTGACTATCTCCTCAGAAATAAGATTCATCCTATGTAATAGTCCTGTAGTCTTGACCATTACCCTGTTTCCTTTAAGATAAAGCAGGGGTCACCAACTGGTAGTCTGTGAGAAAATTTTGGTGGTCCACAAAAAAAAAATTGCATTTTTTATATTGCACTAAATCAGGGGTCCTCAAACTACTGTCCCTGGGCCGGATATGTGCAATGAATGCTTGTGTTGCTACAGAGAGTCTCCCCCTTTGGGGTCTTTTTGTGCAGGTCAGGGGTGGGGGGAGAAATTCTGACTTGGGGTCTGTTTCTGTCTCCTGGTGCAGGGCTTTGGGCAAAGGCTGGAGGGAAGTGCCACTGGTGGCAAGGAGCCGGAGGGCCTTGTTCCAGTGGGACTGCCTCATGGCCTGGAACTGGCTGACCATCTCAGCCCACTGAACCTCCAGGCATGGGTACCTGGTCTTGCAGTCCCACAGGTCTTCCCTCTGCTTGGAAAGCCTATGCTCGCAGTCCTCAGCGAGGTGTTTCTGCTGAGCCTCCTTCTCGGTCAGATCCAATTTGAACTGAGCTGTTTTGCCAACTCTTTCTTATGGTGGCTGCTTAGCTCCAACCACTGCTTCCTGTTGGGGCCCTAAGGAGCCCAGGCTGGGAGGGGAGAGGTGCGTAGAGGCTGGCAAGGTGCCCCTCGACGTGAGTGACATCGAGTTGGCCACGGCCACCTAGTCACATGACCACCTAGCCATGCCCACCCAGGCAAACATTAGGCAGATCATATTAGTGGTCCGTGGGATTTAAAATTATGAATTTAGTGGTCCCGGAGGTCTGAAAGGTTGATGACCCCGGAGATAAAGGGTTTTGTTGCATACTGCATACTACATAACAAACAAAGGGTTTGTTGAGTATGCAACAAACTCCTCTCAAAAATCTGTCAACCAGGAGTTTGGACATATGTTTTAAACACTAAACTTTTTTCTTTCCAGAAATATTGCGAATAATTATTGTGGAATTTTTTTAAAAAATTGATTTATATGCCGCCCTTCTCCGGAGACTCAGGGCAGCTTACAATGCATTAAGCAATAGCCTTCATACTTTTGTA
>JANHZT010006217.1:18073-30696 GCA_032468215.1 Stegonotus admiraltiensis
TTCCCATCCTGCTTACAATCTTTTTGGACTGTTGCCTTCTGGCAGAAGATACAGAAAAATTAAAACTCAGACCACACGTTTTCTGAATAGTTTTTATCCCAGAGCTATAATTACACTCAACAATGAACTAAAGGGCCATCATCAGTGAGCTGTTAGACAGTATTACGTGGTCTGTTGTGTGGATGTTTGGGTTGTTTAGGGGTGGGAAATTGTGGTGGGTGGGAGTGTGTTTGGGGATTATGTGTGTTGGACCTGATCTTTGGCTGTTAAGTGAATTTCGTTGTATGTGTATACTGTGTATACACATACAATGACAATAAAGTTTATTTATTTATTTATTTATTTATAACACGCACATTGGTTTTTGGGGAGGAAAACAAGAAAAAAAATTCTGCTTCTGCCTACCAGCATCCATTGGTATTCATCTGGGTAGCGTCCTTGCAGCAAACAGCAAACAACCTGGTCAGCTTCAGCACGTTATCACACCTGATTCAGCACAAGTAGCTGATTGGTGGTTGAATCAGCCTCCTGGAATACTGCCAATCAGCTGTTCCAGGATGTGGGGATCGCCACAGTCCATCGCCGGCTCCACACATTGCATTTTTGGCCTCCACATGTCACATTTTTGGCCTCTGCACATGTTTTTGGCCTCCGCACACTCCGTTTTAGACTCGTTCTAGGCTGCTGGGATCACCACAGCACATTGCTGCTGATCGCTGCCTTCGTGCATTGTGTTTTTGGCCTCCACATGTTGTCCTTTTTTACCTCCGCATGCCCCATTTTTGGCCTCTGTGCATTGTTTTTGGCCCAAAAACTGCCCAAAAACGCGATGCGCAGAGGCCAAAAATGGGGCATGTGGAGGCCAAAAATGTGATGCATGGATGCTGAAAATGCCCGAAGGGTGGGGGCTGGTGGGTGGGTGGGGCTTCAACAACATTCACTGTATAAGACACACAGACATTTCCACCCACTTTTTTGGGGGGAGAAGTGCATCTTATACTCCAAAAAATACGGTATTTTAAATTTCTGCACTCTAATTATAGTTATAATTCAGAAACAATGTAAGCATCTTCACTTTAAGGGCAGGAACTGCAATCTGTCAAGTATATCTAGTACAGGTTGGCAGATAGATGCTTTTTAATATTATATTGCATTTGTTTATTTAGAAACTTTATATGACAGCCCAACTCATTCATAGTGGCTCCAGGTAATTTACAAAAATAAAATCCTAATACAAACCCCAATAAAACCCATCCCTTGGCAACAATAATTGAATCAACCACTTCAGGGGCTCCACATCATCCTGAGATCCCAGGCCCATTGGAAAAACCATATCGTCAGGGCCTTTCAAAAGAGTGTCAAAGTGAAGACCAATCTTATTTACACAGGGATAACGTTCCACAGGGAGGGAGCCATCATGGAGAAGGTCGTTCTTCTTGGTCCACTAGATGGACGCCTTAAGATGGGGGAACCATAACATACCCTGCCTTTCTATTCTTGTGGGTTGGGTAGACATGACTGG
The DNA here is from genome assembly GCA_032468215.1 of Stegonotus admiraltiensis. NCBI lineage: Eukaryota > Metazoa > Chordata > Lepidosauria > Squamata > Colubridae > Stegonotus > Stegonotus admiraltiensis. The sequence continues at coordinate 19,596 of JANHZT010006217.1, forward strand.
GAAAAGACAATCCTTCAAATAACCTGGCCCTAGGCCATGTAGAGCATTAAAGACAACGACCTTAAACTGGACCCAGAAACAAATCAGCAGCCCATGCTGCTCCTCCTGCAAGAAAGGTTATACATGTGCAAATCTAGACTTGCACAACACCATGTGGTTCACGGCATTTTGAACCAATTAAAGCATCTGGATACTTTTCAAGTGCAACCACATGTAGAGCACATTGCAGTAGACAAGATTGCAGGTGACTATTTCCCAGTTTAAAGATGCAAGAAAGTCATCCAACTAGCGTTCATGCCTAGATAGAAGTAGAATTGAATATTTCATGAATTTTTATATAAATTTGCCTTCTTCATAACCTCCACATTTAGAGAAGTGAGGCATCCATCAAGATTAAAAATTTTGTAATGAAAGTTTCAAATGAAGGCATTATATACATTTTGCTATATCAAACAAAATGCATTTAATATACCAAAATGCATCCAACAATTAATATGTTTATTTGTTTGTTTACAACCTGCCTTTATTATTTTTACAAATAACTCAAGGTGGCAAACCTAGTCCTATTTTCCCCACAATAAGAACACTGTGAAGTGGGTTGGGTCTAGAGAGTGTGACCCAGCTGGCTTTCATGGCTAAGGTAAGATTTGAACTCACAGCTTCTTGCTTTCTATATGGTGCCTTAGCGAAACTGGCTACAAAATATATTTGGAAAATGACATGAGTTAATATATTTATTAGAAGAATGCTGCAGAAACACATGCAATCTTTGGCCCATTGACTAATGCAGTCAATGTTAACAAGCAATATACAAGAATTTTAGCATTAATAATAAGAAATGAGTTAATGCACTTGACATACATACTTCACAATAAATAACTCAATTTAATAATTTAAATTTAATTAATGAATGCATTTAATATATTTAGGTCTGATATTTAATGAGCTGCAATTGAATATAACCTTAACTTTGTAGCACTTTTTATTATGTGTGTAAAAGATCCTAGGTTTGGACTTTAATTCATCTCTTTTTCAAGATTTAGGACCTAACTTTGTTCCATCCATTTCAGAATTAAGGAACTGAGAATTAAAGACATTTTAAAGATTTTTTAAAAAGATTACAAAATAATTAGTATATGACCCAGTGACTCTGTTTTCTACTTTTGCTCTCCAGCACTTTCCATCTCTTGTCCTATGCTTAAAAGAAGCCACATTCTGGTGTACACAGTGATATACCAGTCCTCTAAAGGACAAGGTAACATAGCTTCATGGACAAATATAGCGTTTTCTGGGAAGAATGTCATGTCATAATGTGATGTGGCTCCAAGGCCATTTGTGTTCCAATTTCAAAGTGTGTGTTATTTTCTAATATTTTCTAATGGATATATCAACTAGTATATATTGCAACAAGGAGAGTAAACCATAGTAAGTTTAGCCTTTGTGAGATTGTGAGATTCAGTACAATTTCAAGATGCTGCAATCTGCTCATTAATGAGACTTGCAGATTACACGAGTTTCCTTCGGAATACAAATCCAATTTACCCTCATTCCTTTGAAGTATCATTCCCTATAAAAAGAGGTTTTGAAAAGTAAAGGAAGTTAGTTAAACAAATCTAGGATCAGAACCAACTGGAACGGACAGAGGTATTTTTGGATATATAAAGTGGTAGATGCTGGTTTTATGCAGTTTACAGGATCCTGTCAAAATATAAAGACCTAATTTGATACAAGAACTATTCATGCCAACTGTTATGTTAGTTATAAAACATAGGACTTCAGTATAGAACGAATGGAGAACTGCAAAATATTAAAAAGGTAAAGGCTGCTTTGAGTTAAAGTTCAACTGCACTAAAGAGACACTTCCATGTTAAAGTAGTATTGATAATATAACTGTACAAAAGATTTTCCAAAGAGCAACAAGTCCTTTTATTTTATATTGCAATAAAAACAGACCACATTGGAATCTTATCCTTGAAGGTGGTTGCAAAGAGCCAGAGGGGCAATGGAAACCAGGGAGAACTAGAACAAAATGCATGCTGCAGTGGTGGGTTTCACATTTTGTTACTACTGGTTCACTGGTTGCTTTGTGCATGAGAGTGCCTGGTTCACACACATGCCTGCCTTCCGTGCATGCACCCCGCCTTCTGAGCATGCACTTTGCTTGTGCATGGGCCTTCTGCACATGCGCTCGACCTAAAAAAACATTGAGCTGGGGCGGAAGGCCGAGGGGGGGTGATTTCCGCTACCAGCTTTCTCGAACAGGTCCAAACAGGCTGAACACCACCTCTGGCATGCTGTCAATGACATCAGTGGGTTTGCTTTTCACAATTTAGTGTGTTACAATTGCTCCTATATTCTGAATTAACTGCAAAATATAAAGACATGTTTCTTTTTATATACAGATATTATTAATTTTCTATTGTTTACATTTGTTAGTGCTTAATAAACATCGTGTTGTCTGGATATTTAATTCATTTAACAATACAAATTATATTCTTAAACTTTTTTCCAACCACTGGTAAAATAAGTTCCATGTTTGATAATATTCTTCTTTCTGTTTAATTTTCAATGTAAGTCTATCCATTTCTGCACAATCTAGTATTTGTCTGATTATCTCTTCATCTCGCGGTATTTCTTCATTTTTCCAATATTGTGTGAATATAAAGACATGTTTCTCAGAGTCAAAATTATTTCACCAGCTCTAAAAAAAACTGAAAACAAGTTTTTATTCCATATTGTAACCCTAACTTTAAAAATAAGTTTTGGGGCCATTCTCAACATGAATGCTGAATACTTCATTCAAACAGCAATTTTCATATTAAAGTTAATTATAAGTGTGTAATGTAATGTAATATTGTTCAGTTTAATCCCATTGCTAAATTACAACACTAGTATAATAAATCAGTTATTCAGAAGACTGTAAAGATTTATATTACAGCTGCAGAGATTTTTAAAAAGTACTGAAAAGTGATATGATGGTATTAAAAAGTTCCTTTGTCCTCATACATGCAGTTCATGTACATTGATAAAAAAGTAAGCAACAATGATCAACACATCTATATCGCAAATACATGTATACAATCCTTGTCTGGTTGAGAACTGTATATGCAAGTTGGATAATATTTTGATCTATGTCTAAAAACACTGATGAACACATGAACACAGTGCTCTCAACCACTGCAACCAAATTAAAATGGGTGTCTGTGCATGTTTTATTTATTTATTTATTTATTATTTTTAAAGTATTTATTCTGCCTTTAATTCATTCCTTTCTTCCTCCTTCCCTCCTCTTATTTATTTGTTTGTTTGTTTATTGGCCTTTAAGCAACTCCAATTTTCAATGACCTGTAATGGCATATACCTCACAATCATTGATAGAACAAGCCAGTAGAATATACATTGAGAACAAAAGCCACTCCCTGGTAGCATTGATGATGTTACCTAGTTTGGGTAATGAAAAGTCTGCAAGAAAACAACCAAGCTCAGAGAATACCAAGGACCCCTCAGCCTACAATATGTAAAACAGATTAAAATAGAGAATTAAAAATCAAACCATATGAACATCAAACATAACAACAAATACAACATTGAGAATATTCACTGTTTGCTAAAAATATCCCACTACTGGAAGGAACAGTCTCACAACATCTTAACCCTCAAGGCTTGCTGGAATAGCTACATGTTAATGGTCTTCCTAAAAGACAGCAGGGAAGGAACCATGCAGATATCAGCAGGAATGCTGTTCCACAAAAGTGGGGCAGCAATTAAGAAGGTTTTGCTTTAAATTGAACATTGCCTTACTTCACATAAAAAATTCCTGTGATTTTCATGCCCCACCAATTGTGTGTAATGCACCATGAGAAACAGCCATTAACTACACTGCTCAACAAGTATATAAGGGAAGAGACAAAGATTATATAACTGAGACCATCCTTTTGTACATAAGCATTGAAAATTTCTGCTCTTCCAGATCAAGCTGGTCTAGAATTTCTACTGCATTAACATTAAAAGATGTTAATTCAGGGTCCACTGTCATCATGTATGCACTTTCATTTATAAAATATATTTTACACACATAAACAATGTGCAACTAGGACTTTAAATCCTTCCATTCGCCACCATCCAGTCAGTGCTGAAGAAGCTTTTTGGATGAGAAGTGAAACATCTTCAAAGAAAAATAAGAAAGTCCAGTTGCCTCTTGAAAATAGCACCTTTGGGACAACCATGACCTGAATGACTGAGAATCTCCATAGACATTTAACTAGGGAAGTGGCAACCATGCATATGCCGTGGCCCCATGAACATGCTCATTTTGCACATGTGAATTATTTCACAAAATAGATGTACTCAGAGGGAGGCAAATTATTTGAGCGTAATCCCATCGTTCATGAATGTACTGGATGGATCATCTGTCAACATTAGCAACAAAACAGAAGCGTCTGAAAGTTTTTGTAATGCTTTGAGTAAGTAATTTTACCTTTCTGAGACAAAAAGAAAAGGAATTATATAAAGCTGGAAAGTAAATAACTGTACTATGCATCTCAAAATAATTGTATATATTTTCATTTACCACAGTAACCATATAAGTAACTCACATGTTTCTGAAGAACTTTGCTAAATTATTGGCTCTTATTGCTAGCTTTTAACTCTTTTTTTAGATGCTAGTATTGACATTAAACTATTGTAATAAAGGAAAATAGTTGTCTAAAGATCTTCTAAATGATTAGTTTTTTTCATTTATGCTCTATTGAAATCAGGATGACTATCTGCAAATAAAATGTGTTTTTTTAAAATTAAACTTAAATAGTATCTTGGATTTAACAGATAGCACAAACATGTTATGCTATTATATTAACACATAATTTTTAACAAACTTGCACATCCAAAATGGAAAATTTAAATATATGCAATGGACTTTCTTGAGAGTAGTTCAAGATTTTTCTCCACTGAAATATAGTCTCCAGCTGTTGCCATCTGCTAATATTCCCTTAGTCTTTTTACATTGATACCTGGCAGGATAGTAGGGGCTACCATTGCTACCACTTCTGATCATCACCTTTTTCAGTTCTCTGCAATCTTTCACATTCTGGGAAAAATAGGAATCTGATTTAATAAGCTGCAGGAAGATATTGTATTTGAGCCACCACAATTTCAAAACACCCTTTTAAAATCAAAATCTGAAGCACTGAAAAATGACAAAACCATTCTACTCCTTCCTGTTGGAAATCAACTGTGCCAGTTCAAACAGGGAATTAGTCCAGAGTCACAACATAAATACAAAAGGGCAAGATTTGGAGGCTAAAACATATGAAGAATGGTTGCAGGAACTAGGTATGTCTAGTTAATGAAGAGAAGGACTAGGGGAGACATGATAGCAGTGTTCCATATCTCAGGGGTTGCCACAAAGAAGACTATTCTTCAAAGCATCTGAGGGTAGAACAAGAAGCAATGGTGGAAACTAATCAAGGAGAAAAGCAACTTAGAACTAAGGAGATATTTCCTGATAGTTAGAACAATTAATAAGTGGAACAACTTGCCTGTAGAAGTTGTGAATGCTCCAACACTGGAATTTTTAAAGAAAATGTTGGATAACCATTTGTCTGAAGTGGTTTAGGGTTTTCTCCCTGGGCAGGGGGGTGGACCTAGACTCCAAGATCCCTTCCAACTCTGTTATTCTATTCTATTCTATTCTATTCTATTCTATTCTATTCTATTCTATTCTATTCTATTCTATTCTATTCTATTCTTACCCCTTTGAATGTTGTTCAGCTTAATCTAGTCTTTACCGAGAGGGGGGTGGCGGTTGCAAGTCTGAGAAGATTCCTGTGATATAGGCAGGGAGCAATAAAGTAAATAATTTGTACTCTACACAGGTGGGTCTGCTTCTTTGTGCCTGATACTTCCAGGCAACACCAGGATAAACTATATTCTTTTAAAGACAGAGTAGAATGATTACTCAAAGAACAATATCTATTAAATTACAATGTAACCTACAAACCAATAAGCAATAATCCTAGACTAAAACTTGAGGGCCAAATCAACTCTCAACACCTCCTCAAAAAAAAAAAATCACAAAAGAAAAACAACAAATAATAATAGGAATGAATCTACTTTCCCAGATCTCACCAAACAGTTTAAAGTATATAAATCCAACATTCTACTCTAACCTATTATATATCTGTAATGAATCCCTACATATAACTATACAAAGATCTGGCCAAAGAAACTCAACTCTTAGTAGACAGTTGTGTTAACATTAGTACACAACCTAAAAGCGTCAAAAAAAAGGTAACGACAGAAGAAAATGAAATAATCATATTGTTTAATTTCACTGGTCTCTTCATATTGATCGACCAAAACCAACCAAGTAGCCTGCTATTACATAGCACATGCAACCTAACTGAGCACACAAAATACGAACGTTTATGGAATTGCAGGCCTATACTTCAGTATTTAGTTTGAGATTAGAGGGACTCTACAGAAGTTCCCATCTTAGAAATTATAATAGTAGTGAAATAACTAGAAGCAATAACATTCCCATTAATTCAGTCCAAAATAATACTCTGCTACATAAATGTCACCCTTTCTCATTATTGCAGATGAAAGAATTATAAAATTCATACAACCTAATCACTTGTTCGATGGAATCAAACTTACAAAAAGAAAAAAAATAACATGACTTCCCTTGCTAGTCATACTCATCAGCAGAAAAACAGTGCACACCCTCACCTCATCTACTGAAACAACCCAACAGCCCATAAAAGAACTCTGCAAAGATCATAGCCTTCTAAAGCCATAAATTACTGCAAAAACATACTTGAATTGCAGAAAGCAAAAATAAATTATGTGTCACAACAGATGCCCATTCAATTTCATCAAAAAGGCACATTATCCTGACAACAACATAAATATTTCAACAAAAATAATCCTCCCCTCCAACAGGAAAAAAAATCATCACCATCATCATTATCATCATCTGCCTGATTCCCAGTGGATTTGAGCTGTTTGCAAATTGCTTAAAATATTAAAAATAAGAAAAACGAAAAGACAGAAAGAAGGGCAAAGATAGCAGGGTAACAAAACTGAATGAACTCCAAACAAGGTCCAAATGAATTTCAGCCATTTGGAATAACTGGAGCACACAAACTGGAGCACACAAACCAAAAATTGCCTACTCAGCAAACCCAAAGATCCAGTTCAAAATGAAAAGCAAATAGCAGTCATCTAAAAATGTAAGACAAAGTCTTCAACCCTGATTGTATAAGCCATATCAATAGAAGAGCAATAGAACATATTCAAGAATATGAGCATGTCCTTCAACTGGCTGTCAAAAGAAATAATGTAATTTCACTTAACTCCTTCTACCCAGAACAACCTCAGGCATAATACACAGTCCTACATGTAACTGACATATGTGTGATATTCATCTAATAAGTTCATCTTCTAATTGTAACACCTATTAATGATTTTTATCTTGGTCTTTTTGACTGGCTACCTGCATATAACTTCTTGCTTATTTTCTCTGATATAAGTCTTTGTCTACCAAAACAATTGTTTTTATTTACTATTTGAAATTAGTTAAACTAATCCATTTTTCATATATCTGCAATAAATTTATTGAATGTGGGATGGGAAATCCATGATAAAGGACACATACCTTCAATTCATATTAATCATTCATGAAGTATATTCAGTAAATTAAAATGGCAAGCTCTGAATTGTACAGGCAGCACATATTCATATACAGAATGAGCCATATTCAAGGCAATACAAGCATCAATTACTCCTAAAAGCATAACAAAAGAAATCCATTAGATTCACACTGACGTTTTCCCACAAATGAATATATTAATAATAACTACTATACATACATAGAGGATTAAACTTCAGTACCAAATTTGCTACATGATGAAAAATTATTAAAACAGAGTAAGAAATGCTTTGACTCAGAAAGAACTTTCATATTGTTGCTTTCTATTGTCATATTTTAGTTTCAATTCAGGACATATAAATATTTATTTTGGTCACAATATTCTAATAATATCATTCCCAAACATGCCTCTGTTTGAATTTATAAATATGCAGTTCTCTCCAAAGGACACAATTGTTTCGCTTCTGAATATTTGCCTATCTTTGTCATTGGAAGTTATCTGACCATCATAAAGAACACTCAAGAATCTGAGTGAACAGTAACTCCAAAGTTTGATGCTTGCTTCATTTGTTTCTTGAGCAAAGTAAAACAATATGAGATATTCCAATTTAAACCAAGGAATCTTGCACTATAGAACAACACAGAAAAGAAGATATTTACCAAATTATTTTTTCCCAAGAAGAAAGAAAGGTAAGTTGGGTCTGTGAAATTCTCAGAAAAACTGCTACTGGATAGCCCCAGAATTCTAGCCAGAAAAGATTAGATGAAATAGAATGAAGACTTAATAATGAAATTACCTTTAAATAAAGATTGAATCAAATAGTTTTGAGATGGGAATCCAGAAGGACATCCAGGGACCTCAGTCCTTTCTTAATTGCCTAATGCAAGGTTTATCATCTCAACATCAGCAAAACAGAATAAAAATAGATCTCAAGGGATAAATAGCAAGGTACAAATTTTTACTCAATATGAATGTTGATGCTCATCTCAAGTTTGCCAGAACCTCATAACCCTCCATATCTTGGGGCTAAGGTTCTATGGTTAGATGAGAAAAAAAAGGGTAATAGGTATCTTCTTTGAAAAAAAGTAAACAATGCATGATAAGAATGTCATACAAACAGGCAAGTATGTCATGTCATGGTTTGGACTTTCTTTACTGTTTTGGAATCCAGTCATTTTTAAATGAAGCATACATTTTGCTTCATTATTTTGGAATTCCTCAAATTCCTGTCCACCAGCTGAAGTTAACCTGCAAGTTTGTTGTGCAGAAAGGCAACAACCCCAAACATACCAGCCAGCTTAGAAGACAATGGATGAAGAAAAACCAATTATTTTTGGAGGGGAAATGCCCAAATCAAAGTGAAGACCTAAATCGTATGAAAATTTTGTAGCAGCAACCAGTTTGTGCTGGAAATCCTGGAAAACGTTACTGAGTTGAAGCAATTTGCCATGGGGAAATGAGCCAAGAATTCTGTGCAATGATGTGAGAGGCTGATTACACGAAATGGTTAATTACAGTTATTGCAGATAAAACTCTTGCCAGCAGTTTCTAAATCTGAGGGTGGCAATTACTTTTTCACACTTCTACATCACGTTGGATGACTTTTTAAAAATGAAATACATGAAAAAGCACCCAAACTTTGCTGTTATTGGTTTAACTCAGATTCCCTTCATATATCAGGTGACCTACCCAATGCTCTGATAAATTTAGTTGAAAAGAATGAAAAAATTCAGGCAATCCAAACAGCGGAACATTTTCCAATAGAATTGTAGTTACTAACTTTAGCTCAAAATTCAATAGATGTTTCTAAAAGGCTAAGTAAGAGAAATGGAAACTTCATTATTTTTTTAAAAAAAATTCTGCTTTTTTTTAAAGAGATATTTCTTTATGAGAATTAAATCAAAGCTTAAGTTATTAAACACCATTGTCCGTCCTTCCTTCCTTCCTTCCTTCCTTCCTTCCTTCCTTCCTTCCTTCCTCAGAATGGTTCTACTGCCACAACAGAAATATAACTGTTCGTACTGGACAAAATGGACTCAAGAACAACCCCTTATGATTCTTCTAAATATGATTCCACTAATAGAAGCATGTGTTGCATAAAGTGACTATGCATAAAGATTATGCCCAGAAAATTCTTCTTTGGCAAATGTTTATTCTAAACCATGTAAATAAAAATCCCAGTTCAAATTAAGTACCTTAATGAGTCTGACGAAACTCAAAAGAAAAGAATCAACATTGCTGTGGTTCTTTTTTAAGAATACCTTTACAGTAACATGTAAACTGCATATATACAGGACATGGATAATCTGGTTTAATTTATTCTAGATTGACTATTTATGATAGGCCTTACTTGTCCAGCTGTGCAAGTTAGATATAAAAGCCCGATAAAGGCAATATAGCACAGAACATTTGCTGATCTACATTTATTACTACAGGCTGAGATTAAAAATCAAGTTGCCCGGTGCCTGATAACATCTAAGATTCCTAAATCAGGCCATCCACAGATGATAATTTTAATGAAATGCTGGTAAAGTTAAGATGTACTAAATTCAAATGAGAGAGAAAGATTATAAATAGGATTAATGCATAATAATGCAATCAGATAATGATTAAGTTCTAGTTAAGACTTATAGTATGGGCTCAGTCAGAAAGATGCAACTGAACAACTTTATAAACTAATATAGAATAGCATGGGATAATGGTTAGTTTCTAGATTTGATTTGGTCCCAGATATAAAGGACACTGTCAATCATGTCTTTTTCATTCTTTTTGCTATCCACTGCTTCCAGTCTTTCCTGTAATAAATTTGGTCTGAAGAAAAATTAAGTATAAAGTATGTACTTTGGTGATTTGTAATTTTATTTTTCTTGCAACTATGTTGGGGTGTCAAACACTAAATGTATATTTATTTTAATTGTCACTCGGCCAATAGGTATAGATGGCAGTTATATTATATGATCACAGAATCTATGCACTGTAAAAATCTTCCAGGCCTTTTCTACGTATTATACTTACTTGAGGGGAAATGTCATCAGCAAGATAGATTTCACAACAAATACAAGAGTCTGAAGTGTAAAAATCAAATTACATTATTAACAAATGCCAAGCCTTTTCTAGTGGAAGTATGAGTTACTTGGTAGTGATCGTGAAAATGAATGAGTAGTTTAATTTCTTTGGGCATGTTTTTTTTAGCAATACTATATATACTGCTATTATTCATGCTTGATTTTCATGTTCCAAAACTGAGAATGTAACAGCATTTACCAGAACGCTGTGGAATACACTATATGTGATGTTCAAATATGCAGCTTCCAGCTAAATTTTTTTATTTGTAATTAGAAACATTGGCAGACACACATTTCTTGTCAAGGTCATGGTAGGTTAAATACAGTCCATCCCTTTGCTTCTCAGTTTGTGATCCTGACATAGAAAGAGGAACATTTGGGGCG